>JAUMHL010000028.1:2238204-2310867 GCA_032362345.1 Sandelia bainsii
GATGGTAACACAACTGAAGACATGTATCTTTTCATGAAAAACATGGTCATTCCTATGTGTGTCCAAACTTTGGACTGCTAGTTTATGTTGATGGTTTAGCCTGTTCTGGTTAAAACAAACCTGTCACACACGCCGTTTTGATTGATGAAATAAGAATTAATGATGTATAATGTGCTGTACAAGTAACACATGTGACGACTTTATCTGTGGCGGTTAGTGAAAAATCACATACATGAGACTGAATCTGTCTGAATCTGTGGCACACCTGAGCAGAGGAAAGTGGTTAATGTAGATAATGACAGCAGATACATGTAAAGAACAACTTTTAATGGCTGAACACACGCTCTTGTCTCTTAATGAGGCAGTTCTACCAAGACTGAGGTAAGTCTAAATAAAACCAATTTTTCATCAACTGTTGGTTAAACCACAACTCCCATTCTTCTATATGTGCATTATTTAATGTTTTTTAATCAGAAATTATGCTCAGTTATAATTAATTTGACCAAACGATGCCAGCCATAGCTGGTTGGTTAACATACAGTGTTTTGAATCTTGAATCTTGAATACAGTAATAACTTTATCACTTTCTACGTGTCATGCTAGCTAGCTGTGCTACAGTTAACAACGTGAAAAATCTGTTACTGACTAAAATTAACGGTGTCAAATAAACACTCTTAATAAATACCAGTAAAAGCCCTAAGTCGTTGTACATACCTTCCTGAAACAATCGCGTTTTAACTTTAAAGACTCCGACTTGTGTTTCGCTTGAGTTGCGCTTTCATTTCGTCGTAAAACAACCGGATGTACAGACCAAGTTCTTCAAAATAAAGGTTTTTTTGTTTTTTTTAACACAACATGAAAATCCACGCTCAATATTTTAATCAGCAATATATGGAAACCAAACAACTCAAACTAAGTAAGTGCATTTAGTATTATACTTGTAATATACCGTATTCAGAGGCAAATATGGTGCTTTTACTGTAGCTAGTATTTTCCAGAATTGGATTAGTAATGAAAAGATGCAGTATAATAAAAATGACTTGATTGATCCCTGGTGTGAAATTCACATGCTATCTGGCAGGACATGAAGTCATTCAAATTATAATTATTAAATTTAAAACACATGATCACCAAAACAGTGTATAAAGTAGTTAAAGTAATCTTCAACCTTATATGAAATGGATCATTCGTCTTGATAATGCGTTAATTATTATAACTCAAGCTATCATATACATTTATATAAACATTCTGCATAGTGAGTACTTTCACTTTTTGTACTTCAAGCATTTTTCTTCTTAATTTTTCTACTTCTGCACGAATACGTAAGTAACACTTTCGATGCAGGACTTGTAACGCAGTATTTTTATACTGTACTATTGCTACTTTTACTTAAAACAAAAAACAAATTGTGCTCATTGTGCAAATCTTTAATGCATGTGGTATTATAGTCTGTAGTGTCTGAAGGAAACACAGAAAGTCGTCCATGCAGTTTTCGAGGATAGCACCTTGCATTTTTAAAAAAACGCAAATCGTTAACTTAAAATTCGATTGCCCCACATTTATTTTGAAGGGCAGAATCGTTTACCGGAAGTGTACTCTTAATTTACATATCTACTTCCGACTCGGGAATCTGTTCTCTTCATTAAGTCCTGTAATCATTATACTGTGTTTATTGTATTGTATTCAAAGCCAATTTATATTTTCATTTTCAAAGACCTTTGCACAACAAAATACAACTGTTAGTGTTTTAATGTGCTTTAATTTCTAGTTTCTTTGTTTTAGTACTCACTGGTACTGTTTTAGTAATGCTACTGAGAATTGACACTGCATGTCAGGACAAAAACCAAGTCAGAAGAACTGTCTGTAGACCTGAAATAAAATCCATCAGGTCAAAGACATAAACTCATTTCTAGAGAAAGTGATAAAAAGCCCAAATCCAGGTGTGCGAAGCTTGTTGTGACTCATGCCAAAAGACTCATAGTAAGGAAATTAAATCAAACAAGATGCAACCAATTAGAATACATTTTCTTTTGTAAATGGGAGATTAATAAATTAAAAAAATGTGAAAACATGTTTTCACTTTAAGGGGACCTTATGCAGGCAGATGGTAGTTTTACCAATTTAAAATGAAAGCTACAACACAATGAGATAAATATCAGTTTGTCTAGAGGCTGATGTATCTTAGCTAAGAACTAAAATTTGACAAATAAACTTCTGTGAAGCGTAAGGAAGTGCATTTTATTTTTAATCATTGCACGGAACCAGAAATTTCTTAATTCATATTTTCTATAACTTTTAGTAACAAACACTGTACGTCTTTACAGTTCAAATTCAATGTGTCAGTATTAAACTATATATAATATGTATAAAGTAACAGAGGCGTAAGTAAAGAACTTGGAGCAATAACAAGCAATAACAGATATATAACTTTATAACAAAACGTATTTGTTAGAATGTGAGTTGCAGTATTAGTGTGGAACTATCTCATTCTGTTTCTCATCCCTTCTAAAGCTGTTTGTCTCTCAGAAGCTTGCTGAGATTTTTGATCTGTTCATCGTACTTTAGTTCGTCAAAATCCCTGGATGTTGTGTTTAAACTGTCACTCACTGGAAACTTGTACGTCTTACATTTCTTGCTTTTGGCTGTTAGACAACTAATCTTCCCAGATGTTTTTCCATCTTTTCCGGGAGTCTTTGTTTGTCCCTTTTTTCTTATCTGCTCTGTCGTCCATGCCCACTTCTCTGGCTCTTCTAACCTCGCGCTAGATTTTACTGTGTGATCCAGAATACCAGTGGTGCAACATGGGCACGTTGTACGTTTCCTTGTCCGTCCTATTCTCCTCGTGTTTGTACTCAGATCCACACAAGTCTGTGACTTGGGGATGTCGTCTTCGTTTGTGCTGAGGAAGTCCTCATCTATTGGTTCCACGTATCCAATCACTGGTGAAGCTTCATCATCACACGATGGTCCACAGAGTGAACTTTGACCTGAATGACACTTGATCTGAAACGTGACATCTGTGTGAGGAGTTGGAGTGGCAGAACCTGATTCATTTCGTAATTTCACTCTTTTGATGTTGATGAAACCACTGTTGTTGTCTGTTTCTCTTTTTCTACACGATCCATACAGGTCCTTTAAAGTGTTTGTTGGTTCCTGGTGATCCTCCACTGAGCTTATGGACTTATTGATCTGTAGAGGTTGTGCGAGGACAGACCAAGCTGACGTTTCATCAATCCTCTGCAGGCGAATGTTCACATCGGCTGTAATCCCAAACATCTTCTTTAGCAGATGGCTGTCTGTCCGACAGGGCTTTGGTGCCAGTGAAGACGTCGAGCATGTTGCAGGGTCTGGAGCGCTCTGCAAGTATGAAAACATAAAATACAAACAATACAGACAAATGCAACAATACACTGCATCTATTTTCTATATGCTTTTTGAGTTTTAAGTAGTAGATACAACCCACTGCAACAATGCAGACATTAAAAGTGAGCATTTCTTTAAACATTATTGCACAGGTTTACATTTTACTAACTTAACAACAGTAAATGTGGCACATGCAAAGGTTTGCGGTAACCGTTACCTTGGCAGATACAGTATTACAGTTCACAAAATCTTCAGGTCAGGTTTTCCTGCACACAGAGAACGTTTAAGATCTACAGGTTTTCATTGTTCAGATCTGTGGCTGTTCTAAAAGCTTCAGCTTGTGTTTCTTGAAGTAGTTCATGGTGGATTTTGAGGACGGGTCATTGCAATAGATCAAGCCTATTTTCTTTTCACTTACTGACTGCTGGTCATCTGTATGTAAGTGGAATCTATTTGAATACCTCTGGGCTTTGGAATGGGAACAAAAAGACACCTGAAGAAACCAGGGAAACCTGGACAGACAGTTTTCACTAATTTATTATGTTTCATAAATTGAACAATTGAGTTAAGGTTGCAGTTAAAATATTTAAATATCATTTTTTTTGCCTAAATCCCAGCTTTAAAACATTTCTAGTGCTCCAAAGCAGTGAAGCAACAGAAGAGCCCTCACCTCCGTGTTATGTGTGTCCTTCTCTTTCTGAGAGTGTCTTCCACTGCTGCTGTGCGACGTGCTGGGAGCTGTTAGATTTTCTGTTTCTGCATCAACTTCCATGCTCTCTACCTGCTGGGTGGAGGTGCCCTGCTGACTCTTCATGTTTGAGTCCTCATGCATGTGCATCACTGCTGAACCACAAACACTTCTGGTGACTAACATTCCTGAAAGGGCAGAGCCTTCATCCCCGTCATTGTTACCAGTTCTGCCATCCAGTCGCTTTTCATCTGTCAAACTGTTTGAACAGCTTGTGCCCATCTCGACTGGTTCTTTCCCAAATGCCATTTGTGATTTTGGCATCACATTTTGTGGTGACGCAGACCAAGCTTTGGGTGGAATATATGACACAAATATTACGTTGTCCTCATCCACTGATGCTTCTTGTTGTGTTGAGTCATCGTCGTCACAAAGATCGATCACATCATCTGGAATGGTTATTCTGAAGTCCTGCTGAGTTCGAGCTACAACTGGCTCGACTGATTGTTGGGCTGAAGGTGCGGCAGTTCTGTTGAACTCATAACGTTTTGTTGCTGATGTGGTTGGGTCACTTTGGCCCACTTTAAATGGCAGGCTGCACTTTTTAGCCAGAAAAAAGACCTTCCCATTGCACATGACCAAAGCATTTTCCTGTCCTTGACCACTTTTACCCAGAATTGACTGAGAGTCAGTGTTTTCTATAACGTCACAGTGCTTGCTAAGGGTTTCTCTCTCTGCCATGGCTTGAAGAATTTCTGAAGTAACAGATGAAGAATTAAGAGGATTCAGATCTGGAGCTGTGGAGCTGTCTTCTTCTTCGATCACCCACTTTATAGGGCTGTTGGGCCTTTGAGAAACCTTTGGAATGAGTTTTAAATACGGTTTTGATCCCTTTGATTGGGATCCACATAAAGTCTTATTTGATGTCTCAGAAAGCAGCGTGAGGGAATCAGCTGCAGAATCAGTTGTTTGAGCGGCAACTTGATTCATGGTTGTGACAGGTGACACGTAGAGCACACTCTGGGAACTTGACGCTGGAGAGGAGCTGCCCGGTGAAATAAAAATCTGCTTCTTGATACCTGCAGGGAGATCAGATGCGGGGACTGTTTGGACTTGTGCATTAGGGGGAATCAGAATGTAATGTCCTTTGGGAAGTGCTGGAGACTTCACTGTCACTGGGAGCCGACAAGGACGTCTTACCGACTTACCACAGTTTGTTGCGGGTGTTGCAATCGGAGGTACTTTGGCTGTTAAACTTGCAGTGTGTTTTTGTAGTGAGTGCTTGTTTAATGAATAACCATGATCCAATTCAACTGGTCTAGACAAAGAGGAAACCTGCTTCCTGGAAATTTGCTGAGTGGCGAAAGGATTGAAAGCTGCCTTTTTGACCAACTGGACAGGTGCAGAGGGAATATTCATGGTTAAACCTTCCTGGGCTTTAGAGTCCGTTCTCGGTTTGCTTATGTCAGTTTGAAAAAACTGTCCGTTGACCATTTGTACAGGAATCAGTTTCATGATGTTCTTTCCATCAGCTCCAACAGCAGGTATTGCCTGGTAGTATATGCCCGTCCCACTGAGAGAGACAACAACAGAGCAAAGAAACATGGCAGACAAGAAGTGTAAAGATTAAAACATTATGAGGTTTTTAAGATTATCCATTTCCATTTGCTGGACCGATGAAATTGTTTTCACCAGATACACAAAATGCTGCCACACCAATAATTTAAAATAATGAGGGCATCTCCTGTGCTAATATTTGCACAACGACAGAGTCTTTTATGATTTTGCCTTTATACGTCACCACAGTGGAATTGAAACAAAACGATCAAGATGTGATCAAACCGTAGAATTTCAGCTTAATTTTAAGAGGTTTCACAAAAATATATATCTCTGCTCCCATTTAGCCAAATGCTACAAAACTGATGGAACAGCGCCTCACAGTGCAGATGAATAATTACCCTAAGCAAACTGTGAAAGCAAATTAAGACTTTTTTGAAGGCAAAGACATGGAATATTATTCAATGGCCAAGTCAGTCGCCTGATCTGAACCCAACAGAGCAGCTTTTTAGTTACTGGTCGCTGCAGTGACGGCCTGGCAAAGCATCTCCAGGGAGGAAACTCAATATTAGGGGAATTGTCCATGGGCTCCAGACTTCAGGTACACTGCAAAGTAGTACACCTAAATCCAAGTGTTAAAAATTATAGTTACATTTACCATTATGTCACTTTGCCCAAATATTATTGAGCCTCTGAAAATGGAGGTACTCTGCTTAAAATGGCTGTAATTCCTAAATGGTAAATGCCACATTTTTGTGAAACCTCTTAAAATAAACATGAAAGACTGTTTTATTTCAAATCTGTTGTGGTGGTGTATATAGGTGAAATCATAAAAACTCCGTCTGAACCTAACTGTAATATACACACAGCAAATTACACATTTTAAGTGAGAAGAAGCACAAACCTGACAGCTAACAGAGGATAATGTTCTAGTTTGGGGAGTCGATTTATTTGAATAACATAACTTCTCTCTGCCTTTCCTATATGAAAATATGACCTGAAAAATGCTCACAATCATCTGAACTGAAAAACTGAAACTCCAGACTCAATGAGAAACAGAGACATATTCTAACATAGGGAAGACAGAGGGTTAAGTTTCATACCATTAACTTACACTTACTTCCCAAGAAAGAACCACAGTATTTAAAACATCATAGATTACATATTATAATGGTAATATTAACTGCTCAGTTTTTCAGGGGTGGCCAGTAGAGCTGTCGCCTAGGTTACCAAGATGTCTAGAAACAGCCCTGCATTGGTCAGCTGCTGTAACGTTGAACTTCACTATAACCGTACCTGTGACCCGCATCCTTGTCTCTATTTGCTGGATGCATGACACCTGAAAGACCCGTGATGCTTGTAGTGTTCCCAAACGTCCGTTTGACGAATGAAAATCCAGTTTTAGTGAAACGTGTACGAGTAAACGGAACCCGTAACGGTACGAGCTACCGTTAACTGTGCAGCCTACATGACAGCTGCGGCCATAAAGAGTTAACACACAGTAACGCCTTAATACGCTACATATTTTCCTCCATTTCAGCGTTCTAACGTATAAAAGGTGAAGTATGAAGGAGTCTGTTTCTTCGTCTCTGTCATTTCTTCGCCCACGTATACATTATCGTTTTATTCGCGCTAACAACATATTTCAATTTTCCTCTAGCACTTCACCTCTCGGCTTCCGTCTCTGTGGCGCGGTTGTTGTTACACCAAACTTCCGGTCTGTTACCCGGGGTGCATTCATTGAAACCAGCTCTGAACACTTTTGAATTGATGAAAACATTCGTTCAGTATTCTTTTTACACAACTTGTCCATACTACACGTTGCTATCTTACAGTTTTACCAGTGTTTAATTCAATCTATTCAGGGCATGCAGAACACATACAGTAGCGTTACCAGACCGTGGTGCTTTTGAACTCTCTTAACATCCATTAAAACATTACATGTTCCGGTTCCGCCTTGTTTCATTCCTTCCAGACGGGTTAATAAACCGTTAAAAAAGAAAAAACAAATCGGCAGTTACCAGCTGTTCTGACAGTGTTTGCAGAACAAATAAGTTTAACCATAAAGATTATGGTGAAATATTACATACACGTTTTTAAACGCGTTTTCCAAGGTGCTCGTCTGTTTCTGAATCAAAACTAAGATGGCGGCTGCCTACTATGTGACCATGAAACTGATTTTAAAATGCATTGGGCAGCTGGCGAACTGTTTTTACATAGCTAGATGACTTGCTAGAGGTTCTGAAAAAAACCAACAGGCAAACAGTGAAGGTTTTTAAATAACCTTGTCTTTTCAACATAGCTGGTTAAGTAGTACAACCAGAGAAATCGGTGGTTGCCTCTCAGAGCTTCATGTATATGGCTGGTGTTAGATTCCAATACTGGTTCAGATGAATCACTCATTAACCTCATTCCCAGCTGCAGCAGGTACCTGTTTTCAGGCAGAGAAAATATTCTAATAAACCCATTGTAAAGCCCCTGCCCAGCATCAAACAGGACACAGGACATTAACAGTACAGCCGATCAGTTTGAGACTGGCTGCTGAACACTGTGGAGCATTAGCATCTAAAGAGCAAGATATCTTTAAACATAGCATCAAATGATTAGTTCTCCAATTCTGCCTGATGCATGAATAAACAAGAGTTTGCAAGCAAGATGCAGCTTTAACATGTTCGCACAAGTAAAAACTGACCCACTCATTTACTGACTCATGTAGGTCAGTAATGAATTTGCATACATCACATGTTGCATTTAATCTTTAATATTTTAACACACATGTCATGTACTGGCCTTTAACTGTACTGATACCAGACATGTTACTAGCTCTAACATACGGTAGCTTTGATTTTACTCTGACATACATGGTCAGCATAGGAATAAGTATGCTTTTAAAAAAAAAAAATCCTCAAACGCTACATTAACTGTATAACCTAGAATGGAGAGGATGTAAAGATAAATGCTCATTGACAGCTCTTTAAAGTACAATGTTTGCAATGTTTGCATGTGGAAGGTGACATGTTTTTGGTGTTAATATTAGTATGTATGATGAGATGAGCTGATTTGCACTGTGTATTCATGGGGTTTCCTTCTACAGACCGAAGGCATGCAGCCAAGTGAAGCAGGAACTATAAACTGCATGTAGATGTCAGTGTGGGTTAATCTCATTATTAAACTTAGGTGTCCTGGTTCATTGTCAAGGAGCAGATCATGGAGTGGCTTCTTCCTTCTTTATAAGGAAGAGATTAAAGTGCAAAGTAAGAAAAACATGATTTAGTTTGAGAAAGCAAAGCATATTAACAATTAGTGCAATTTTGCTTTGACCATTGTGGTATGATTTAGCAAACAAACCCACAAATTAGATTCAATCCCGTTATTAGAAACATTCATGCAGGAATGTTCAGTCCTTGTTTGCCAGCAGATCATCCAGAATACGCTCACACATATACAGGCAGCGAGGCACATGGAAGAATCCTGCGGAAGAGAAGAGCAAAACCATTATTTTAGCAGGAAACTGCCACAGGGCCCAAAGACCGTCAGGGCCCCAAAGGTAAGTTCACTTTGTTATCTTGTGTTGATTGTTAATAATCCAAGTGTCAATAAAGCACAGTCTAAACTGAACTGTTATGAAGTTTAAAGGGCAACTCCACCAATTTTACACATTAAATTGTTTTGTTTTTTTGGTGTTGTATGTTTACATACATGAAAAAAGTTCCATTAGTATTTTAATAATCATTCACACAGTTGTTTCTGTTGCTTTGGCACTCCGGGAGCTTTAATTCCACATTCCAACTCTGTTCCTACCTTTAAAGGGACCTCCTTTAAAATCCAGTGCCACTTTCCCTTCTTGCGTCAAATATCCAAACCACTCACCACTCTCAGCATCAGGAAACTGTGAAGAATCAAACGTGTAGTTCATTAGACCTATACGCCTAAAGCTCACTAACTGACATATTAAGTTTGTTGAATTTTGAAATAAGTGATGAAAAATGGTTGTGCAGTGGTGGAGCTGCAGTGTAAACTCACATGACTAAAAGTGTAGTCATAAACTTGAGAGAATCTCTCCAGCAGCTCTGGCTTCTTGGTTTGACTGTAGGCCATTAGGAAAGCAACGAGAGCCTCACAGTGAGGCCACCACAGCTTCATACTCCACTCCAACTGGTCAGGTGCGCGCGCGCACACACACACAATACGAATATCAACCAAGTGCAAACAAGACCTATTATTACAAGCTAAATACAACAGAATCCACAGTGGAAAGAAAAATCCCTTCATGTGTAGACTTCAGATGACTGACCTGCGTGGGACAGTGACCATCCACATCCAGGAAGTAGAAGAGGCCCCCATGCTCTTTATCCCAGCCATACTGATAAGGGAGCTCCACAAACTTGTTAATGGCAGTCCTCTGGAGGTCATCATCCCCCCATTCTGCGCTGTACTGAATCAGGAACCAGCCTGCTTCCAGTGCATGGCCTGAGTCAGCAGGTCAGCATGTGAGGAAGTCCAAAAAGAAAATGGAAAATGTTGAGGTAGGCAACTAAGGAAAAGAAAACACCGTGACCTTAGCTTCCCCATGCACTTTGTCCTGCTATTATCTGTCTGAATGACTGGTTAGCAGGCGCTGAAGTGTTTACCTGGGTTCTGCAGTCGGCCCTGGCAACCTGGCAGCTCTGCTCCATCCAGTGACACATTCTCTAAAATGGCCGTGCCGTCTCTCTGTACCAAGTTACAGTAGAAGGAAAAGAAGCTTTATGTTCAGCACATTGTTTCCTTACAACCTGTCATGAGGTCTCAAATCACTTTGGTGTTAGTGCAACCAATAAACTGGCAGCCAGAGCCGCAAAAATAAAACAATAACGGAATAAAAAAAACAATATGGCAACATATGACCGGTTGATAAAGTCCTTTAATGGACAACTTAGGTAGCGAATCACAAGTAGACAGACCACGTGGTCCAACTCTCACCACAACAACCACCACATCCTGCATCTATGATGTTTTTTCCTGTCACGTCCTTGTTGGATACACATCAGGACTCATTGGAGTTGACACTATGATAGATATGTGGCCAAATGTGTCACAGACCACCTCTGCAAGTGGTTTGAGTGGTCGGGTCAGAACTTTTCTTGGTGGTTTTTGTCCGCTTGTGATGCGGACACATTTTAAAACCAAGTGTAAACAGGGTCTTAATGGAGCAGTATCACTTCACTCATCACTTAGAAATTGCCTTATAACTTTGACAAGTCATTTTAGCCACGAATCATGTTCTGTGTCCACACCTGAACGTGTTGTAGAATCTGCTGTACACACCAGCGGCCCAGCTCTCTGTACTTCTGAACCACCTCCTTTCCCCGGCCTTCAGTGAGCTGTTGCACCAGGCACAGCAGCATCATGGGAACCGCCATGCTGTCGGCAGGAACGTCTCCGAGAAGCTGGGGCCGGCCCAGACCTGACGAGTCCACCTGAACCCAGTAGATCAACTGCTCCATCATCTGTTCGGCCTCGAGCTAGTAACACAAACGGAGCAGACGCCAACCTATCAGAGTGATTGTATTGTGGGATCAAGCATGTTTGTGTTACTCAGCCTAGTGGCAGCTAAACCATTAGTGAATGTTGTATGTCCACACGGCACATGTTAGCTAGCAGTGCAACACAGCAGCTCCAAGTAATTAATAAGTACCAAATATTAGATGTCAGAAGTTACATTAGGATCCAGAGTGTTCAGTTGTTTGTCACACTGTCACAATGAGATCTAGGACAGTTTTTGGGGAACCAATACAAATCTGTGATAAAATGAGGAACTAGTTTCAGTTTATGCACTGTCAGCATTAAAGTAGCACAAATCCAGTACGTGTAACATCTGCATCACAACACAATTTGAACGTGTCCGATTTTCAACAGAGAAGGTGCCTTCTGCAGCTCTAATATACTGCAGGATGCACGTCGTAAAGTAGTTTTTTTGTTGTTTTCCATAGACGTGCTTCCACGTAGACATATCATCCACACATACAGCTGTCACTGCCATTTTTTGCAGATGACACACAGATGTATGTCGTGTTGAAGGAGGCAACTTGCAACAACTAATCTCTTTTTTTCAGACACCATCTCTGCAGCCTGAAACCTGGATGTAATGTACGGCAGTTACCTAACAAATCACAAGAGCTGCTGTGGTCAGTTCACAGTTGTATTTATACCTGCATGTCCTTGTCACCAGTGGTCCTGCTCAGTTCATCCATCGCCATGATGTAGAAACACTCACTGAATATAGTCCTCTGAATTTTGACAGCTTTCCCATCTCTTGTTAAGCAGAAGGCACATTTCCACGGACCACTGCTGGAGGACACACGTGCAAACTTCCTGAGAAATGCTCCTCCTAAGATGCAAACAGAAGAATATAACATTTATTTCAGACATCAGTACCAATGATTATGAAGCCTGCCTCTGCTGGCTTCTCTCTCTAAGCTATATCATTACCCATATAAAGTAAAACCCTTTTAAAGCTTTCTAGTTAACATAAAAAGTTAACTGTAGTTAACAGAATTTAAGCTTTTCTAAGTTTTTGATATTTTTCAGATCCCAGATTCCACGCAACAGTGAATATTTGTTATTCAACCTACTGTGCCTCAAACACAATTAGCAGAAGGAGAAAGTACAACGCAAACACTGTAATGACTGTAATTTATCATCTAAGTCTACAAAGAACACTGCTGCACCATCTGTTGTATAAATGTACCTGTGCACGGTAGCATCATCACTGTGAGAATCCTGACATTAGCAAACAGGTCAAAGCACTGTTGTGCCTACATATACTGCTGCCTTTTAGTTACCGTCCAGTTTGATTAGTTCTTAACATTTACACGAACCAGCTTTTGCTGCTTCAAGGATTTCAGGCTTGTGGAAACGATCCATGGTTCTGTACAGGCGGCAGTACATCCACACCTGCGAAAGACACAGGTCAAAATATTCACATAACACGTCTGATGACCACGTTTCAGCTTATTTGTTTGTGCGCTGCCAGAATCAGTGGAGAGGCCGACCTGTCGACCCTGCAGCCACACGTACTTCAGTTCATCATAAACCTTCCCGTCTCTTCCAATACAAGTGAAGAAGCCCCTGAAACAGGAAGCAGAGACTCAAGTTCGTTACTAGGATGCAGACTGCTCGCACCAAGCATACAGATGATAGCATAATTTAAAATGCCACAAGCAGTGTAACTGCAGTACCCGTGTACAGTGTCATGAGAGTATTTGAGCCAGAAGTTCACTACGTTGTCCAGTTCTGCGCGTATCTGCTCTCGACACTTCTCTAGCTTCACCGCTGCACACATTGTTCCTTTAAAAAAAAACAATCAGATCATGGTGAAAGGTACGTTTTGGCTTTACTCACAGGAATACTTAACGTCTTGAGGAACATATGTTGAAATCCTGGTTAAAATGGGATGTCATTCTCAAAAATAGACAGATAGTATATTTTTATATATATTTAAGTGATTAGATAGATCCCATACTTGCAGTAATGCCAATAAATTAAATATTACTGCATCTGCATCTAAGCAGCAAAACCGAAAACTCCTATTATGATTTTGCAGAATAATCTACCAACAGTTCTGATCGTGCTGAACTCATCCTAAGCTCAGCTACTTTGTTCTCCAGCTCCAGAGATGATATAAAAAATATAAAACTATAAAAACTAGAAACCTTGCTAAGAACATAGTAAATCACTGGAAACCTTCACCTTCCATCCACTAATTCTTCACTGCATTATTCTTAATGCTGCATCTTGTTGTTTGAAGTACTGACATCAGTAGGTTTAAGTAATACAGATGTTCTGTTGACACGTGTGGACATGGAAACAAGTCTTATTTTTAACATATTTTACTGTGCGATAGAAGCAGCTTCCACTTAACACATCATTAACAATAATTCATTATAAAGGCTAAATTACAACAACCTAGAATTCTTAAATAGGCCATTGTGCATAATCTGTATTATTACTTCAAATTCTCTGAGTATGTTTTACTGAGAGTACACTATTTTGAATTTCATGGTTTCTACGTTAGATTTTTATTTCAAAATAAATGTACTACTTATAAACAGTGGTGGTAAGTAACTCTGAGGTACTTGTACTTTATTTCCATTTTATGTTAACTACGATTCAAATAGAAATATATTTATTACTCCACTAATACGATGGAATGATTTTTCACCTCTGTCCACTCACCCCAACTGGTCGAGGCAGATGTCCGTCCACCCTGATCCTGGTTCTGCTGGAGGTTTCTTTCGTTAAATTCGAGTTTAATGTATAATTCTATATATACTTATATTGTGTAAGGGCTTAAACACTGTAAAGTGCCTTGACGCGACTTTTACGCTACGTAAATAAACTGAGTTGAACTGAAATTAAACGCACAAACCGGAATGGTGTTATCTTATTTCTGCGTGCTTTAATTTAGCAGCTTATCCTTGATTTAGTTTTAAAGCAACAATTCGAGCAGACCTGAGTCATTTCATGAGAAAAACGACTCCTCGCGTCCTGCAGCAACAGCAACGGAGCAGCAGCTTTAACGCTCGTCACGTCGTGTGTAAAGTGCATTAAAGAAAAAAAACCCAGAACGGAGCAGACGAAGCCTGGAAATAAGAAATATTCTCACCTGCGAGATTAGGTTGACGGAGAGCAGTAAACTTCGTGCAGCGCTGCAGCTCAGTGTGTCTGCTCCGCCTGTGCTGAGCTGCTCTCATATGACCAGGAAGTGGGAAGTGATCCCACTGAAGTAAATGTTCCTCTTCTACCAAAACACGGGAATGTGCACAAACCGCGGCACAAACGTGCACACGACTGGTTTTTTAATGCAGGATACACGTCAGGAAGTGAAGTGGAAACAGGTTCAGTAAGGTTCAGTTTACAGGATGCACAGACATGCAAACAAATGTCGTCACTGCCTGGGAACAGTGATGTGATTATGAACCAACACTGTAATTTCTAAATAGTTAACCTCACTTCAAAAGAGTTCCTAGTTCATTAAAGTGAACAGTGCACTTACAGATGAGTTTGAATTACTTGATAATTTACTTTAGATGTACTCGTGATTTAGTATAGACTACTCAGAATTACTATTTCTGTGTGTAGTGTAAACAACACATTTATCCACACTGGGCTAAATGATGTGACATTTCCACAAACTCATAATTTATTAAAGATGTCTTTACTTGTTTACATGTTAAAACCAACTACCTTAAAATCTAGTAACTATTATCTATGTAATTTAAGTCACTTAACATGACTTTTCCAACTGAGATTACCTTGGATGTTTTCTACTTTTCTACATTAGGCACAGTTACATCACTGCTTCCCACTGGTCTAGTCATGTGATTGCTTCCTTAATTATTAACTCTATTAATTAACTCTAACTTGATAAAAACTAGTAAGAACTGAGTAAAGGTAACTTACTTTATGTAAGATAGGACAGCTGTTAGAATTTACAGTGAACATAATCAGTTCAACTGGTTTCAGTTTAAGTCAATCTCAGTAAGGTGGCATATGATAAAGATTGTGTAGTTATAAATGAAATGAGAGAAATAAATAAATTCAGATAAGTACCACCACCGCATGATTTCAATAAAGTACAATAATTACAGCATGGGTGCAACATATTCATTCATGTACACAGTGCTTTGAGAAGGCATTTCATGTTATTTCTACAGTTGTTGTTTAGTATTTACTACACACAGTGGGAAAAAACTTGTTTACAGCCCTTTTCATAAATATCTTTGGGAGAAAACCGTAAGAAAAATGAGGAGTTACTACTGTATTTATAGGAAACCAGCAGATGGCAGCGTGGACCAGCATTTAAGCTTCATAAACATTTTATTCTTTTGTATTGTATGTGATAGTCTATGTAATTGTATGAAATCTATGAACAAAAGGAGCAGGAAGTAGAAAAATCTCATATCATAACACACATATCGTTTGACACAACACACAGAAATACACGTCTGCTTCAAAGTAGTCAGTGCAAGTTGTATTTGTATGTTTCTTCGAATCCACCTTATGTGTAGTTCTCACTGCTCTTTTCTGCACAGTAACTCAAATATGGCAAAATAAGTGAACAGATATGCAGAGCCTCAACGTTCTTGGGCGCCTTTGTTTTTACATATGCAATAAGATTTCCATGTTTGCATCAATTATCCCTTTATCTACCTTCAAAAACACATTCAGTAACAACTGCATCTATAAACAACACAACATTTTCCTCCTTCATTTTCCTCCTTCATTATAGAAGACATACATACATATCAATAAAAGACCTTACAGCAGGGAGTTCATAGCAATAATTAAGAAGACAGAGCCAGAGGGAAAATTACTGTTCTATTCTATTATCTATTCATATCCAGATGTGTATTCAGCTATAAATCCCTAACACACATGCGTTTGGCATATAAGGTACATAAACACAGACGTGCACATACTCTGTGACACAGTGCATGCAGCACAGCACAGCCCCCTGTTGCAGTCTGGCTCAGATAAAATGCAACAAGAAACAGTCATGCGATGACACATGTCAGATACTTTGCAGGAGCTACTGTAAGTTACTGGATTTAATCATCAGCTTCACATGTTTCAGATTCATGTGGAAGATGCTGCTAATGGGTGTTTCAAATGCTGTCCTGATTACTGTGAAGACATTCGAGTGCCATTTGGTGCCAGTGCAAGATGTTATACAGTAGTTCCCCACTGATATGCCTGTTACCTCACAAATAAGCCCCTCCCCTAGTGTTGGTGACTGTGGCCATACATTTCTAAATCTTCGCCGCTCATCCTGTCTTGAAGGGTTAGGGTTATTACTGTAGCACCAGTTGTATCAGCTCTAGTCGTAGAAATGTGAGTATTGGTGTAATAATCGAGTAATGACTCAACAGAGGAAAATCCACGGTTACATGTTCCTTCCTGTGTCGCAATAACAGCACATTAGAAAGAGTTGAGACATGTTGACCTGCACAACAACCCAACCTGACACTCAACACATAAGGTAAGCCACCGTCCATTCCAACATTTAACTCTTCATTTAATCTCCTAAACAAGTATTTCAATTAGCCGAGGAGCGACTCTCTTTAACGGTGATGATGAAGCAGATCTTTCTCTTTTCAGGCTGAGCACAGTAGCCTGTTTGTGTCACTATGGCAACAGACTTATTGGGGAGCTGTTTATGTGACTTGCTTGGTGCAGGTATTTTTGTTGGAACTAACAAACTGCAAAAAAAATAAATCACAAAATAAAAACAAAAAGATTTAAAGACGTTGAATTTGAACCTTCTCTATATTCTGTTTTAGGGTGCACCATTCTCATTATAACAGCATTTCCACTTGCGGAGATCATCATAGGTAAGTGAGCTACTGAAAGTTTTTTTTACTGTTCATAAATGAAACATTTTTTATTCCTATATTCAGGGACATACTGTAAAACAATAAACTCTGACTATTCACCAAAGTTTGTGATATTATACAGAATTTGAATGAAATCACTGAGTGTAATTTATATTTAATGTGCAGTTGTCCACAGCTTAACAGCTCCCTCACATTCACAAAATAAACTCAAACCTTTGGGTTTTCTGAAATACAGAAACTGCAGTTGTACTAATCCTCATAGACAAAATGCATAATTAATTTAGAGTATCATAAAGTGCGGTGATGTGTTTAAAGTATATATTAAATGAAAGTAAGTCAGTTTTCAGACTATCATCACGGGTCTGTTAAGATTTGAAATACCCTGAAAATCATCTAACTTGTCAATGAAATTTTAAGGCAGTAATTCTAAAAACGTGAACATAAATATTTGATATATTTTATTTTCTTAGTTATTATGATCACACAAATATACAATTAAATTTAATAAAGTGACATGATTTAATCTTGCTTTTAGATACTGTAAGTGACTTCTGGTTTCTTCATAAACAGGTGCGTTGTACATACATGAGTGTCCAGTAGCACCAGTTATCCCAGTGTATGTGATGGTGTGTGGGACATCGGCCCTGCTGGTGATAGGCCTGTTTGCTTTGCCAAAGTTACTCTGTCCACAAGCACCAGGCAGCACGATCTTGGCTCTGTCGATCTTCAGCCTGATCCTGTTTGTCACCATCTGGATCATCTACGGTCAGTCACACTTGAGAATATCTGCATCATTGTTACTATCACTTTTAATGACTTTGTATTAAACGCTGATAAAATTAATCCAATTGTTCATTTATTTTGTCTTTTTCCATCATCAGGCAGTTACCACATTTATTCCATATATCCACCCAACTACAACAAGAATCTCACTGACACAAACAGAGTCAACAACAGTATCTACACTCCTGTTGCTCCTGACAACAAGCTCGTTTTCACCCTGGAGAACCAGAACCAGAGTCTTCATAATCTCAACCACACCTGGATGATCAACAACAACCAGACTTTGATGAAGATGATTCAAACTTTGGCCCAAATCAACATCAGCAGTAAATCTACTGTAGAGCACCTGAACGCGCCACATCTCATGGATGTAGTGCCTTACTGTGACAGAACCGTGTACCTGTTTGCTTTCTGGATCACCACGTTAGCCTACGCGTTCATAGGAATCTCCCTGGTGATAATCGTCTGTTTGTATGTTTGCATGAAATTTTCTTTTTCGCTCGTAGAAGTTGTCTACAGCTGAAATGAGCAAAATATGAGACTTTTAACAGTCACATGAAAAACAATGGCCGTAGAAATAACAGTTTTTTTCTAGTGATTATGCAGCAAAGATGGAAAAACAGAAAACCAAAGTCAACCTGCAGCATCTTCTGTCTTGTACTGAAAGATTAAAAGTGTTCCACAGCATTGCAGACCTGTCAGGAAACGGACAGATTTAAATGCTTCCTCTCGACAGCATTGGGAAACAAATGGCTTCTGTTGCTTCAACACATTCTTCAGTTAAATTTCAAATAATTCAGTGCACCCCAATCTACCAGTCACTTTATCAACTCAAGCATGTTTTAAAGGAGGGAAACTACGCTGTGATTACGTCACAGTGTTAGCTGGAGGCACAACAGAGGAAAACTCGTTCACTTCAGGCCACTGACTGATGAAGATGATATCATCTCGCTGTGTTGCTCGGTGCTGAAGAAGTAAAGGCTCTAACGTGACGTTACACATTCAGATTATGTTGTATTTTATTCAGCTTTGTTAAAATACAAGCCAATAAAACTTGTCAGCCAGTGTTAGTGAACGTGTTCGGGGGATTTATAGCCAGGGATAATGGGAAATCTGGGTCTACATGTATGAAATATTTAATGCTGTTATCTATAAATACAGCGAGTATGAGCATTATGAAAATAAAATTCTATCTTATTTAAGTTGTTGGGGTTCATGGTCTTGCTCAAGGACAGAACTAGTCTGGGACTGAGCCACCAAACCTGTCATTGGTGGATTCAACCTTCTGAGCTTCACCAGTTGATTAATTTAATTTTATAATTTAAAATAAATGTTACTGTTTTATTGGGAAAATATCTCATTCACACATTATGTACATAGTCTAATAAAGTTCCCACTTCTAAAGTATTTATTATTTATCATTTATTGAAGATGAACTGAAAAACAAATATGTAAAAATCTGTTCTTTTAATTGATTCCTGTATATTCAAACCTGCTATTTATTTTGTATTTTGTATTCCTATTTACTTGTGCATTGTTTTGTTTTTTTCCTTTTTATGTCTTGCACCTTGTTTTTTTGCTTTATTTTCTGCAAGGTGTTTGCAGAACTTTGTATTGCTTAGTAAATGTGACTCTTGAGCAAGACAGTAAATTGCCAACTGCAGCAGGGATGATGCTGCAGATGCTCGCTCTGAGCTGAAGAGGTTCAGCACCATCTAGAGGAAAATGCACTAAAGCACAGCATGTTTCTAAGAAATGGTCTAAACACTGAAATAAGAGTCAAAAAACTCAAATTAATTTTACTTCATTATTAAAGTTTGGTTGATTTCATATCTATGTCCACCTATAACCATGTATCTTCACATTTAGGGATTATGTGAGTTTACTCATTTGACTAAATGGAAATTGTGTTTATACACAGATATTTAGCAGGACCTGCACAGATAATGATCACTCAAAATAAATGTCCTTCTTTAACTCATTTTTAAGAATACAATTGGCGCGTTCGACAAAATGAATGAATAAAAAGTTTCCCTGTGAATTTTTAAAAATAAGATGTTAATTGTGTTAATTTAAAAGAAATAATTAAGTCCAAAAACCTGTTTCTAGAGCAACAATCTGCAGCATTTACCTCTATAGCAAAGAGGCTGGAACAAATTCTCCTTTAGCCTTCGGCTACTTTTAGCTTTCTTTCACATACTGATGAAGACTGGACCATTGTGTGTTGCTGACTTTCCTCTTTAGCCTTTCTTTGGGATGCAGTGATGATCGTCTGAGACACTGAAGCGCACTGAGGTGCAATAAATCAATTTTATTTATAAGATCTAACAAAGGAACTACTTAAAGTAACAAGATAAATGCAAATTATGAATAAGAAATCAGTCTGCCACAGTGCAGCAGCAGCTGCAGAAACAAAGGGAAGCTGTGAATTCGTGAATGCGATTCCTCAAATTGTTTGTGTGGACAGAGGAGACTGTGGCTGCAGCAGTGAAGTCCTCCATTGGTTTAGCTCCATCATGAGACCAGACAGCTGGATCTCCATGATGGGAAGATTGACGTCCACCATCAGAAGACCAGGCAGGCAGATATCCATTAGATGACAGAGAATCTGCTCCATCAGATGACCCAGGACTTGCTGCATCTTCACTGGAGTCTTTGGCTTCATCTCTGTCAGAAGCCCAGGCAGCTGGATCTCTGTCACTGGTGTAAGTGACTGGAATTACATCAGATCGCCAAGTAATGGGACAACTGTCACAGGACCTAGTGGCTGGAGCATTGTCTTTGCAGCCTGATGAGAGATCTTGGGTGCAGAAACCAACAGCTGAGGCTGCAGAGGTGTTCGTCCTGTCCGCTGAGCAGACTCTCATCATAGTTTGTGAGGTGGTCAGACTGGATGTAGCACAACAGTGAATTAGTAAATCAATGAGTCAATCTATAAACTCCATCCAGCCTGTTGTGTTATGTGCTGATGTGAAGAGACCAGACACGTGGCCACTTACTAGGCTGTGCTGTCAGGGTGATTGCTCAGGTGGGACATTGTGATGAACGGGAACAGCAGAGCCTGACATGGGGAGATTCTCTGGTCTCCATCAAGATGCAGCAGCCATTTCAAGAGCTGCGCAAAAGCCCTCCTGTCGTTAAATTCAGCAGCCTCTCCCTTTGGATAGATCTGGATTCAGGAATCAAATTTAGGTCAGCAGATCCAGCTCCGGCCTCACAGAGGCAGATGAATAACTGGTACTGATTCAAAGTTTACAGAGAGTACCCACATGAATAAGGTCATCCAGAGAGCCGGGCAGCTCAATGAAGCTGTTCCTCTCTTCTGGTTTCATGTTGTTGGCAGCTGTATACTCTTCTGGTGTCTAAAGGAACAAAAATATCTGTGAGAACTGCATAAATAAAATGATTTATAATTCAATTAATTCAACTAATTCAAATACAGAAGAACATGGTCACTCTACCATTAACCTCCATGTTGGACCATCTGCAGCCTTCTCCTCACTGAAAAAGTATTGAGTGTATAAGCCAGCACGGAGCAGCAGTTCATGGGGCTGACCCAGAACCTCGACCATTGATTTCATCTGCAGACAGAATAGAAAAGATTCAGAAAAAGAAAATGTCCATTTAGTCCTGGACATTTGTCTGATAGCGATAACTAGCATTATAATCAGTTTTATTCAGCCAAATTATATTATTATTATTATTACAAATTAAATTAATTAAAATATTTGCTTAAGTAACATTATTTTAAAGATGTAGTGATTTTTTTGTATTTTAATAGTTTTTTCTCTCAAATCATGACATATATGTGTATAATAATGATTATTTGTTTATCTCTTTAATAAAGATAATAATTTTGTGTTTTATATTATTTGCAGTTTTTCTCTGGTTTTTATGAGTGACCTCTTTTTTTCTGTATTTTTAACAATTACTGTTGTTTAACAAAACTGGAAAATTCTTTAACGTTAGTTGTTCAAACCAGTTACAGTTAAAAAATGTTAAATAAAAGCCTTTTTTTTATAGCGTACCATCTGATAGTCACAGTCAACTGGGAAGAGGTTTTCAGCCAGGTAGAGGAAGGCCAGGACGCAGCCGACTCCCCACACATCTATAGCCTCAGTGAAGGGGAGACCAAGGGCAACTTCAGGAGCCCTGAGGAAGAAGACAAGGGCCAAGGATGAGAAATCTGCTTCAGAAGAGTTCAGAAGAATAACACAAGCTCTACTAGATTAGCAGCTGTAAAAGAACCCACCTGTACCCAGCTGGCTGAAGCCCCATCCCTAGCTGGACTTTGGAGGCTGGAATGGCGGCACCAAAGTCTATTAATTTGACCCTGAGGAGCTGGTCCTGCACGTTCACAAACATAACGTTGTCTGGTTTGATATCGGTGTGCAGGATACCGAGAACCTTCAGGGCATCCAGTGCCTCCAACAGCTGCAGGGACAAAACAATGTGGGACATGTTTGTGGATTTATTTTCCCACGTGCTGCAGTGTAGGGCTGAGAGTTAGTAGATATGTAGAACAAGAAGTATAATAACAATACCTGCTTTGCAATAGGTCGGATCTGTGTCAGAGACAGGGGCTTCCAGTCTCGTTCCAGGAGCTGATCATAGAGACTCTTGTCCAGCATCTCAAATACTAGACAGGTGTGTCCCATATGTTCAAACTGCTCAAAGAACTTCACCATGTTAGTGAGATCTGGATTCAGGACACCGACGGCCTTTAACATGGACACCTGTGGAGAAAAGAAACTAGACTGGACTGACAGGAATCACCAGTTCAATGTTCTAATGAGGCAGACAAACCTGAGCATGGAAATATAATCAAAAGCACTCTGAAGAACTACCTCTCTCTCAGTATCCTGGATCATATCAGAGTCCTCCTTAAGGATCTTAACAGCCACTGTCTGTTTTGTAGCCAGGTTTCGGCACTTGGCCACTTTACCAAAGCAGCCTTCACCAATGAACTCCAGAACGGAGTAACCACAAGAGCTGCTGAACAGAATCTGACCTGCCTGAACCTCGGGTGCTTTCAGAGTGACTACGGAGACAGACGACGAACAAAGTGGAGAAGGTACATGAAGTCCATGTACTCAAGTATGTGAGGGTCATTTGGTCAAGAAACGTGAACAAACACGCAGCTAAACCACGAGTTGCGTCTCTGTATGACTGCGTTTGCTCGTCAGTCTAAGACCGACCGAAAAATCAAATACTGATCATTTTAACTATTTCAATGAATTAATTTATTTGGGAAACCAGATCTGACAAGATGTTATGAGATAATAAAAACCTGCATCGGTCTACTTTACCTGATGCACTCCAGGCATCTGAACTGGTCCACGATGACATATTTCAAAAGAGATCTTCTTACTTTAGTGTTTCTCAAGGCTGAGAATGAGCCTTCAAGCTTCGATCTTCCTAAAATGTGTGTCTGTCTTCTACTAATTAGTGTCTCGAATATGTGTCTCTCTCTCTCTCTGTTAAAGGTGAAATGGTCACATTGGTTCTACACCTGTACGTCCTCTTACATCATAATATCATTTAGAACTCACTGTTCATTCAGTTCTATTCCCTCTAGACCTCAGTGACACACAAGTTAACGTACAGCAGCTACAGTACATACAGAAAAACATTCTGTGCGACTTCTGCTCCTAGAAGTGCAGAAGAAATATATTTTCTGTGCGTCAGTACTTCTGACAGACTATTAACAGACTTTTCATACAGTTAAAACTGCACAGATACTAGGAGTCTGTGTGTGCACGTCTACCGGATGGTGAGTTAAAAACGTTACCAACACACATTTTAAAAATCTGCTACATTTTTATTACACCAGCACCATTTTCAGTTATTCATCACATTGAAACACCATGTAATATCTAAATTTAATTCACATCTTACATGAACATTGTCAAAAACAGAACCAGAGATGCGTTTACAACCTACAATGTGCTCAGGTATCAAACCCTTCTCACATTCTTCTTGGTGGTGATGGCGGCTCTGGTCCCTGTCCCAGCCCCCAGTTTACGGTGTGCTGCCCGGGAAAATTAATTTAAGAACCTTCAGCAGACGCTTTTTTTCCAAAGTGCCTTACAAACAAGGAACAAACACCAGGTGCAACCTGGGGTTCAGTGTTTCACCCAAGGACACTTTGCACCAGAGAAGCTGGGAATTGAACCGCTGACCGTTTGACTGCCAGACTTCCCGATAATGATGCAAATTTGTTGAACTGTGACATGACATGAGCCAGACTGCTCCTTGTTGTGAGGCGTTCAGGGGCAGTAGACAGTGTACATCATCCATGTTTCGAAAGGCTCAAACCCTCAAATACCAAAAAAACAAAACAAAAACCAAGGTATGAACCGAACTGTGGATTTAGAGAATTGTTACACCCCTACCAATGATATTTAAAAAAAACTTTTTACAGTCTTTATTATTATTATTATTATGTTCCACCTTTTATGCTTATGCTATTTCTGTGTCTTATACTGCACATACTAATAAATACTGTCTATTGAAACTAATTCAAGCACTGTGGATTGCAAGTATTTGCACCATTAGCAACTACAAAACCAATTTAAACTCACAGTATTAGTGTTTTACAGCCTGCAATCTGATTCTGGCCACTAAGTGGAGATCACTCTGCTTCCGACAGCTTTACTTTGTTCCCATAAGACACGGGTTTCATATTTTAATTGACCATTTTCTACAGCCGAGCTGGTAATGATGAGGAGAGAGAAGCAGAGGAGCAGCAGACATCACTCTGGGTGATGTCTGCGGTGTTTTTAATAGACATGCCTGAGCTCAGGGATCAGGGCTTACCTGGAAGCATCTGCTTCCACTGTCAGCCATGTTCTCCACAGAGGGAAAAACCTGATTATCCAGAATGACAGCAGTGAGAGTGAGTTGGCTGCTTGTCAACAGGAGAGACAATGTGCCGATTGAGTGTGATGGGACTGAATGTCTGCTTGTAAACACTTCTGAGTGCTGGCAGTTGGTCTGGGCCATGAGAAAGATCTAGAAAACCATGTTGAGTTTTGTTATTTTTCTTTTTAAAAAGCATCTTTGTGGTTTCTGTGTCTCTTCAGTGGCTGAGGCTATAGTAGTTTGCTTAATGGCAGTGTAGCTTTGACATAATGAATGCCGTGGACAATTTTTTTGTTGACCTCTCATCATGATCCTGTTTTTAGGCCTTGGTGATAGAAAGGAAACAGACAATTGTGCTCACATTTAGTTAAAGAAACTGCAACAAAATACACTACACTAAATGTAAGAAACGGTCATTCTGTAGATGAGGTGTTCACAATCTGTGCATCTGAAGAGTGAAATTCACCTGTTAACGTGTATAAATGCTTGTGGGAGGAGCCAGGGTATGTATGCATTTTTATTTACGAATTAATTTTAAGCAGCATTAAAAGCAAGCACTGCCAAGCTGTTTCCCAACCCAGGTGAAGATGGATCTGCACTGAGGTCAGCTCCCAGTTTTATGTGTTCAGACATCGTCTAAAGGGAGGCATGCTCGCCCTACAAAGAAGCAGTGGTTCTACTCCGCTCGGTTTATTCTGCATCTCCGGCAAAGGAAGATAAAAATATGGTCATAAAGAAACAGAATTGAACGTCTTTATTGTCATTGTACAGCAACTAAATTAGCTTTAAATCCCTCACAACGTTGTAGCAGCAGCAACTATAGTCAGAATAACAAGTTGTGCTTTGGGATTTTAAAAGCAACGTGGAAATAAATTAAGCTAGTACACAAGTTCAGCCAGTCAGCACAGTGAGGTTTATTCTCAGTTAATTAATTAATGTTAATTCTATCACTGGCTTAACTTGCCTTCCTGGAGGCACTGAACAAAAGTCAAAACATGGTAGGCAATTAAATATTGTCTGCACATGTATGTTTCCAGTTCAGTTTGTCAGAGAAAGGAACATTTTTAATGTTCTACAGTCACAAGCTTTATCTGCCAGACAAATAATCGTCTGGATGTCGGCTGACATCATAAAGTCAACTAAAAGTACAAACATCCAAATCCGTTCTGCTGTGGTTATAACAACAGATTTGTTGGCTTCAGCCCGGAGCTGAATGTGACTGCACATCTCATCTCACTGTTTATTCACGTATCTCACTGTTTGCCAGGAGAAATCTTTTCGTCACTTAACATCCTACAGCCAGATGTTGGAACATGTCTGCTCACTTCCCATTCTTTCCATTCCATGCCAAGTTGGTGGAGACGCCAGCCTATATTGTAATGATCCAGTTTTACAGGAAGTGAAAAAGCCTATGATTATAGACCTGGACACCATATATCACTAGACAACAACAGCATCAACAAATACCTTAAAAAAGTGTGGCGCCAAGTCTGACTCACTGCTGCTTTGTGTATTTACTGACCTGTCTAAAGACATCTGAATGAATGAGTGTTTGACACGGGAACTATAAGTAACAATATAAAGTATACAAGGGTTAACAGGCAAATTCATTCTGGCCATACAGTTGTCCAAACAAGTCCAACTTATACAACAACTGTGGTTTTAAGGGCTTCGGGTCCGGGTCCAGCTCCCCGAGGTCATATAGCATGACCGATAAGAACATACTGTAATGAGTAGTACAAAGACACTGGATCCTTACCTGCACGGGTTCAACTTAAATCTTTCTTCAAGGCAAAACTGAGAAAAGTAAACACTTGTGTGTTGGATTTTAATCACACTCATGAAGGGAGCGAACAGTCTTTAAATAATAAATATAAATTAGAACTGATGATGTTGCCTAATATGAGATACTGTCACTAAAATCATATTATAATCTAACTTTAGATACATTTAACTTCAGTAGTTCAACTGACTCACTTATTGAATTTGTTGTGCCACATACACTAATATCAGGCAGCGGCTACAGTAAAAGAATTACAGCCACAGAAAAAAGTCCTTCTCTACACAATTCCTATGTTTAAACGGACATGAAGACGTTTATCTGGTCTCTTAGATTGTCAGACGACAGTGCAGCAGGTTGTCTGACATGTGAAAGATATGAAAGCTTTACTGTGTCGTTTCTGCTCTCTGCCTCTGTAGGGCAGCAGAGGTAGCCGACGGTCACAATCAACAACAACAATCACACACAACCCTTTATTGTAACAGTGCATGGACAAAAATGCTAATGTTTGTGTAGTTTATTTAAAAGATGATTGTAGGTTTGGAAATCTTAGACCACGAGGCCTGAGTAAGATGCCTTTTATAATAAAGGTTTCAGTCCTATAAATGTTAACTGCACTTCACATTCAACCACTTAAACAACCTCAGTCACAAAAGACGTGTTTGGACATTTGCTGGATTTTTATTAGCATCTGTTAAGTTTTAATTAAACTGAACATAATATGTACACGGTTTGATTGATACAATCCAAACATTAATTCTCAATCAGTTACTTTTCCTTAATTCATTCAAAAAAAAAAAGAGGGAAAAGAAAATGAAGGTTACACTTGAAGAAGCTGCAGTATGTTGCTGCTGGAGCACTGTTTGTCTTCACATGTTCCTGAGGAACAGTCTACCTCTGTGTGTAGCTTCAGGCTTTGTTCCTAGCTGTAGTTCCTCAGGTACACCAGTCTGTGAGGCTGGAACTTCTCCCGGCACAAAGGACACTCGGCCTGTGTGAAGACAAACACAAACCACACATGTTACATGATGTTACACTCACACACATGAGACCAGCTGCACTCTTGACTATAGAGGTGCTGAAGTTGAGTGTGTTATAGTTGAAGCTGTGACATGATGTGGTGCTATCCAGTCGTGACATCACCCTGACCTTGGTGTTGCACCACTCTGTGATGCACTCCCAGCAGAAGAGGTGTCCGCAGGGGGTTGAGGTGGAGTGTCTCCTCTCCTCCAGACAGAGGATACAGTGGGCAGCTCTGGGGCTCGAGCTCTGTGTGCGCTGGGGACTGGAAACGTAGTTCAAAGAGTTTTTCATGAAACATGTATAAATATTTCACTACATTTTTACTTCAGCGCTTCAGTTCATTTGTCATGTCTGTGAAATACTCGGTGGATCGGTGGTGGTGAGCGTGAGCGTGAGGATGCACATCAAGTGAACAAAGCCTTCGCTGCATGTCAACCAATCACATTCTTTAGTTACAAAATGAGCCGTTAGTGTGTTCATGCACAACACTGATAAGTTACTAAACTGGATTCTTATGACCTTGGTAGAGCACTATCTGACAAAACTAAAGAAAAGCTATGACTAAACCCTGTTAGATGCTTACATCTGAATTTCAGTGAAGACGGGGTCCATGTGTGCAGTGTGCTGTGCTTGGACCTGGCCCTGTACCTGAGGTTCCTGTAGAGTTTCCACTCCTGCCTGGCTCTCTGCCTCTGTCGGAAGTTGTTGAGCTGCAGACACACGGTGATGAGCAGCTGAAGGAGAGACACGGCCCCCAGCATCCTGTAGCTGCTCCTGATGGTCCCGTCATCACCGCTCTGACCCATCACACGCAGCTACATACACCCAGAGGACATTAATGTAGACATAACATGGCTGTGGTTTAGCTCAAAATGATTTACTGTTTTATAACAGATCAACAGAAACCACAGTCTTACATAGTTGGTGCATATACACTCAGTCCCCAGTTTATTAGGTACAGTTAGCTAAAACTAAGCCAGTTTAATGTTTAAAGTGCAACAGATCCTCAGTTTTTGTTTAACTCGCAACTGATTGTATTCTGACATTCCACAAAAATGGAGAGGTTCTTGGAACAAACTGTGACATTATGGTCAGTAAATTCCCTTCAGGACAGTTATTCATGACTGTGTTTCCCATACTGGCACCCTGCCTGCTCAACAAATGGTAAACTAATTAACCACCCTCTAACAATGGTTAGGAAACATAGGCTGAAACATGGTGTAGAGTAGTGTGATGTGGATAGAAAGTTACTCCAAATAAAGTTTACAACTTGAAAACTGCCGCCATGCCCTTGTCTTTTCAGGAGCAGCTTGACTCTTATACGTTACGACTATCAGTTGATCTCTTGCTGGATGAAAGTTCAAACTGACATGTTTCTATCACCTACATAGCTGATCCCTGCCACCCTCCTGGACAAGTGATAGAAGGAACCACTGATGTAAAAGAGAGCCATGTGGAGTCGGTGCAGGAGGGTCAGACCCTGCCGCAGGACAAACACAGCTGGCAAACACGCTCTCTTCTGGGGTTCTGACAACAGGCCCACTGCCGTCTCCATCCATCTTCTCAGCCAAAACTCGAGGCTCCACTGCCCGGATGCTGCCTGACGCCGACTGACGCCAGAGCGGCTTTCCTGCGCACCTTCCAGCTCGTTCTCCAGGCAAACCAGGACTTTGTCCAGGAGGTAAGGTAAGAAGGCGTGGCAGAGGATAAAGAGGCCTCGTCTGGCTCGGGAGGGGATCCGTCGTTTAGTGGGATCCACCTGGACGATGCTGACATACTCTTCGCCCAGGGTTTGGTAACCTGGGGAGGAGAATTATATAAATCAAGATATTTTTAACAACACATACAGTTAAATATACATCAATTAAAGACACATATCATGCGAACTACATGACAATGTTGTTATTGTGTTGCTGTGTCTGTTATTGTCGATATAATAAAAATAAAGAGCAGGTGGGAGCTTCTTATTCATGGTGAGGAATATAATCCAATACAATCAACGTGCAAACTGCATCTTAATTATTCTTATTTTTAAAAAAGAAATTTGTAGCCTATAACTTCCTGTTTCCCCCCCTTTTCCTTTTCCCTCTTCCTGTGTCTTGATTTGTTATCTATGTAAAATTAAAATTAAAGTGTATTAAAATAGACTTTAAAATAAAAAAATAAGAAAAATGACATTTGTATAGAAATTAAAGATGCTAAACATTAATTAGATAAAAGATACATTTCATGTTGGTTTGGTGAGTAACTACCTGAGAATGTTGTTAAACCACAGTATACGATATCTGACAGCAGCTCTACCTCTTTCCTCCAGTCCAGCCATCGTTTGGATCCTACAGGGACAAACAACATACACATACACATATATATAAATATATATCCTGTATATACCGACTTTTCTACACAGCTCTATATAGTTCCTGATTTACATTTAAAAAGAGCTTTTATTTTGGTAATAACCACCCATTTGGCAGAGTCACTTCACTGAACTCATCTGCCCACATCTAAACTATTTGCCCAACTGTGTTAATATTAGTTAGTGAGTGACAATAGATGTGAGTAAAGTTTTCATGGAAATGTACATGTATTACCACAAGCTACAATCCACCACAACACAACATGAACTGCAAGAGCCAGAGAACTAGCAGCTAATTCTTAATTAACATAACTAAGGTAATTGACTAAATACACTGTGTAATAAATGTATGCCTCCTTATAATTTTGTAATCAGTCACAAAAGTGTTTTATTCCACAGGAGTTTTGCTAGGATAGCCACCTAGCTGCTAGTTAGCTACTTCCAAAGTCACATGCTAAAGTGAAGTAGCTAAGCTAGCAGTAAGTTAAAGAAGACATTCGATTATCAGTTTGTTAAATTTGGACAAACTTACCAGCGAGTGTCTGAAAAGCTTCGTTTGCATTGTTCCTCAGGAAGGTTTGATAATATTCGTCCTTCTGACTGGAGCGAATTAACTGGGACTGATTTGCAGGAGCGAGAGGCATCGTTAGCAGGCTAACGTCAGAGAACCGGTGTCAAGATGCTAACGTTAGCGAACAACGCCAAGTTAAACCAGCTCTTTACACCTCATGGCGAAATATTTATGGTCCAGGTTGTTCAAATAGAGAAATGTCGAATGTTACATTCATCCAGCAGGTTGTGAGACCAGTAGAACAGAGTTAGCTAACAGTTAGAAAATATTCAAAAAGCTAGTGTGGAGCACACCGACAACAAGCTAAACATCCTGCTATGTTGTGTCTCTCGGGGCAGCAACACTCAGTTCGTGTGTGTTCTACACCGCCAGATTCTGCACTAATATCATCTTATTTAAGTGAAGTTACAGATTCACAGCTGCATCTAGCACATGCGGGTCTGGAGAAAAAGTAAACAGACTGATAATTAAGTCCATAGCTCACAGCGCCGCCCAGTGGCCGGAGGAGGCGTTACAGACACTTCCCACTAGTATTTGGAATAGAGCCTTTCATTGTCTATATGTAAGTGTGTGTTTTTATTTAATACATGTACAATTGTCTGGTTTTATTCTGAGCCAGAAAATTGTAGCCCATGTAAAACATTTCTTCTTCTTTAAGAACACAGCTCACAGAAACTAAACAGAGGGTCTCATTTTTTTTTGTTATATATAAACATTATGTTATAGTAAAAACGATTTCTCAAAATAAATGTATTAAGTGGAGTGTCATTAATGCAGTTTCTAGTATTTATTTATGTATGTATTTATTATGCTGCAGATTGTACATTTAAGCATAGTAAGTTAAAAAAAACTGCAGTCACCTTGCCCATCACCAATAATTTTTAGGATTTTAATTTTGAGGTTGTGAACTGATTTGTTTTATATTGTTTTGAAATAGATCATATATTGATAAATTTACACCATGTTAAAGAAAAACATTCTTTCTGGTATTTTTTCTTTTATCCGAGGTGAAGTAATGAGGGGAGGAAAAAAGGGTAATGAATGAATGGGCTCAAACCATGACTGGTGTCTTAAACCTTACACTCACTAACATATGGTAACACACATTTTAGAAAATGATCTCCTAAATTTAGTTAAAGAATTTTGATTTTTGGAAACTATGAAGGAACACGGAAAGGTTAACTAGCACAGGCTGTATATAAATATGTGTATACATATATTTCTTGATTGATACTATAATATATATACAGCTATATGCTATGTCTTTATGTTCATTTTGGCAGATAAAGCTGATATAGTGGTCAGGCTCTTTAACATGATTTGTGTCCTAATGGATCATAAATGTGCAGACAATACAGCAATACAACCTGATAAAAATCCTAACATCAGACCAAGATCTGTGTCTTTTAAATGCGCCTCTATAAGTTGTCTGTATTATTGCAATGTTGCAACTGCTGCTGCAGACGCAATATTTTACCACGACACCTACAACATGACCTCTCTTCTACCTGAGTAAGTAGGTGAAGTACTTTCATTCATTTAAAGCTCCTGTGGCTCTGCTGTGATCTCCCTGGAAAGTTGCAGAACCAGTTTCTTTGTCTCCTCAGTGCTGCTCCCTGAGCCAGCTCGGTGTACTGTAACCGCTACGGAGAACATCTCATTATAAAAACCCAGCTCCTGTTCTTTTACTGTGGCTGTTCTCAGCACTCAGGCAGCCTGTCCCGCCATCCTTCACACCAGGAAGTTGAACTTTGCTCTCAGTGTGCAGGGAGAAGGTGGAGTTTTCCTTTCCCTCCTCCCTTTAAGTTGGGAGCTGCTTGTAACTTGTTGCAGACGGAAAGGTAGATGGTGTGGGAAGCACTTTGCTGCCTGGGACTAAACCACAAACAATCGCACGGGGAGAGTCTCAGATTTCGAAAGGTAAGACCTGACCGGCTGCGTGCACTCACTGTTGTCTATACCTTTGTCAGCTCAACAGATTTCAAGGGAACAATATTTGGACTGATCACAGCTGCTGTGATTTACATGTCTGCATTCAACCTTCAGAGTCTTCAGAACCACCTGAAGTCGATTCTGATTAGACGAGAGGAAGTTAAAACTCTTCCCTGACACCAGTCAGCCCAGGGAAATGTTTTCTGTAGCACAGTTTATATTAATGGATTCTACATTACACATCAGGAGCACTAAGTTCACTGTATTTGAGCTGATGTTGACAGATAAACATCACAATGCAAACTTGTTTCACACTTACAGCCTCCAATACACAGCTACTGTTATAGAAAATATTAAAACAATATAATAACAGAAATACAATGTACATTCTGTAATGTTGTGACATTTTGTAAGAAGGTAAAACTTTTTTGAGTAACAATATATCACAAAGAAAATAATATTTCTACTTGATATTAGAATTATTATACTCAAATGTGCAAAAACTTAAATTAAACTTGAAAAGTTTTTTTCACATATGACATTAACTGTGAATCTGTTGTTTTCAGATGTTCAATACATTATTTCATACACACAGCTTTTGAATTTTTTTTACATTATTCTACATTTTTGTGGAATTTCTGAAAATCACATGTGCACATGAAATGTAAATTTGAAATTGTGCATCACATGTGCAAAAATCTTTAATATCACATGAAAGTTCTCGCAATAATATCTATTTTTGTTTCATGTTATCACAAGTGAAACATATCAAATGTGCCTATATTTGTGAAATGATCATAATACATATGAAGTGAACTGAATCAGACTGCAGTGTCTTGGCCAAATCTTGTTTTATATATTTTTGAAATTTTGCCTCAGGTTTGGTAAACAAGCAGAGAGGAATCATGGGAGAAGAGAAGGGTTATGACATGCAGCAAAGGCCGACTGCTTGTCTCGAACCAGGGACACTGCGCTGTAACCAATCATCTACCAAGGAGCTCACTTATCGTACTTTTAAACGAGACCAATATCAGTATCATTATTGTTACTTAGGGTGATTTGAATTGAACCTGTGTCTGTGAAGCTAAACTGAGAACACAAGCACAGAAAAACAATGGAGTACAGTAGATTGTGTAGTGTGGGGGTGGCAGGTTGTTTGTACAGGGATGTCCTTAAGGGACCCTACAGACACATTCAGGAGAAAACATATACACACACTCGCACACAAACGGGAAGGAAGCAGGGGAACTGAAGCGACACCTGCTGAGGAGACAGAGAGCAAGTTGTTTCCATAATTACCTCAGACAGCAGATGTTGTCTGAGTTAATGATGCTGCAGCATGAAACACGTCATGTCTGAGATTCCCTGTGACCCACACACATGAACGTACACACACTTTCCCCTTGCAGACATGAAGAGCGTGTCATGTCCTGGCATCTTGCATGTTGGTTAGGGATACTGTCCTTGAAGTGGTTCTATAGGTTCATGTGGGTGTAGAGTTTCTGGTTGTCCTTAGCCACAAAGAGAACTTTCAATATTGGGCACAAGTTCATTCAAATGGAAGGATAAAAGGTGAAGTGATGGGTTTTTGAGAAGTGGTTGAACAGCAGCTGATTTAAAATATTTAGGCACTTGGCCAGACGAGTGAAGAGTCAGTGGTGTCTGGGATAAACGTAGAGACTCGATCGGCTGAATGAAATATTTCTTTGAAGATGTGAGTGATTTTAAAAAAGGCCCTGCGGACTAGAGGATGAGTTCACTTCAGAAATAATACGGGTTACAGATCCCTAAAAGCTGCCAGGGTGTCGAGTGTGTAACAGGAGGATCTTAGACTGTCTATCTGAATGAAGTTGTGCCTTGTTCTCCACACAGGCTGTTTGAAGTCAGAGAGTTGTGGCATATGACTTTATATGAGGCCATAAGTTAAAACAAACAGGGGTTTGTTTGGTGCTGATAGGACTGTGCACGCTCTGTTTCTTTATAAAGTGTTCGGGAACATAGTGAAACTGACCTGAGGATGTGCTCGTAAGCTTGATGGTGAGTGGTTGTATCATTAAGTAATGATAATGAAACCATATTAATTAACATTAATAGTTAATTAACCCGACTACTAATGTAGGGAGCTACCCAGGCTGGAAATAATATCTTTAGACTTTAGTTGAAACTGTCAGAAAGGTGATAATTCTGCTGTAACTGAGGTCAAAGTGGGTGGTGGAGTCGTCCTGGAGCTCATGATATTAACACAGATATCACATATTTCAGCCCTGTTTGGGAGCATGAAACAACCTCATGTCGTGTCTACAGTGGTTCTTTTTATGACCACACCATCCAAAAGTTATGGCAGCCAGACGGAGCTCACCTTCTGGTGGCCATAAATTTGATCAAATAACTGATCAGGAGATATTATCTGTTCTGCTGTTGTTGTAATGAAAGTGTCAACAGCACCTGTTTATGTCCTGATGTGTCTTTTAAAGTATTCTTAATTAGTTAGAGTTACAGCCATGAATCTTATTCTTCTCCAAGACCCTCAATCCTTTCTTATCTCTGCAATAGTACCACAAAGCTCAATGAAACAACTACATGAAATAATCCAAGAAACAAAGACTCAACAGTCTGTGGTCGCCGTTGTCTAATTTTCCTCTTCGAGATGTGCCATACATTTCTGCATTCAGGTCATTCTGCAGCATTGTCTTGCTGAAATATCCACTGACTTCTTGGGAAAAGACACCTGAAAGGCAGCACACGTCTTTCTACAATCCCAATATGTGCCTCCACGTTGTCGGTACCTTCCCACATATCCCAGTCACTCATGACGTGGGCACTGATGCACCCAGATGCTGCTGTGTTTGCACCTTCCACTGACAGCAGTCTGGATCATCTTTTTTGTCTGTGCCACAGAGAATCCCACGTTTTTTTCCCTTAAAACAGGGTGAAACGTGGACTTGTCTGACCACAGAACGTGTTTCAGCAAACTGTGTTCAATGACAACAGTTGAGTATTCCTGAGCCCACGTGGCTATACAGTATCCAACATGGCAGGATCACGGTTTCTCATGCAGTGCTGCCTGAGGGCTCGAATATCATGCACATTCTTTCATTCTTTCATGCACTTTCGTCTGTTTTTTCTTTTAATAATTAAAAATATTAAGAGTACAAAGAAAACACAGAGATTCATTTCAAATACAAAAAAAGGATGACTAAATGTGCTCTCAGTTGGACACCTGTCGAGACATGCTGTTTTTTTATGCTAAGCTAGGTTAACTACATTGCAACTCTTTACATCTATCTCTCAAAAGACATTGCACATTGCTACTACAGTGTATTGCAGAGAGCTTTTTATGATATAGTCTTTTGCTGAATCATTAACATACTGCAGCTGGATGAGCTGTAATTCTGCCAGCACATTGGCAAACCGGGCAGTGTGTGTGTATGTGTGTGTGTGTGTGTGTGTGTGTGTGTGTGTAAGAGCTGACGCCACCCAGCAGTCATTAGACATTAGAGACGCAATCATAGCTTCAGCAGTGAACATTTGAAATAGCAATTAATATGTCTGAAGTGTGTAATTACTCGTGCAGCACATCTAGATGAAAAGTGTGAGCAGGTTGAAACATGGCAAAATTACATTTACATACTGAGATATAGAGACCACACATCATGTTCTTAACAAACTCCAATATCCCAGAGTCTCTATGTTTGGAGCACTCTTGCTGACCTTTTCAGATTTTCAGTTTATTCATTTTTTCCCATCAAATAATTTCCAACTTTTCATCTTGTGAGTTGCTTCGACCTTTTCAGACACACGGACTCGTCCACATGCAGAATTTTCAGGACCGTGTGGTTGACCGTATAGAAAGTAAACCCCCCGTCGGACATGGAAATGAGCTGTTAGATAAGTTGCCTTTTGACAGTCAAATATCTATCGGTGGATTAGAACCTCAGGTGTCTGTAGAAAGCGGTTTCTTTGTTTTATTGTTGTACGGTCACACACACACGGCACCTCAAATCTACAGCCTGAGGCAGATGTTGTGGGCTTTTATGCAACTTGTGTAGTGATGATAGGGATGAATAATGTAACAGTAACTCTGTTTGTGGGTGTGTGTGTGTACACGCATGACTTTTTGACTTTCCTGCGATGAAAATGCAACACACACTGCAACATGCTGCCGGCCAACAGTGTCACCTGAACTTGAGTGAACGTGAGTTTGGTTTTAGGGTTTGATTGGTAAAGCCCGTTCTATATCCCTTTGTGAAGCCTTGTTTTTCGGCGGGGTGTTGGTTTTCTTCTTATTTCAGCTCAGTCACGGGGGATTTAACAGCACAGAAACCCAGCACCTTACCTGGCACAAAGACATGAGAGATTGAAAACAATCCAACCTTCAAGGAAAGTGTGCTGCTGTTGCTGCTGCTGCTGCTGGTGGTGCTGTGTGTACGTGTACGTGCATGTACTGTAATCAACAGAATGAAATGTTGGAGAAAATAAAAACTTCTTTTGGGTGTTTATGATACAGTGTTAACATATGTCTAAATGTATGCCACATTTTTCATCCTGTCTCATGCAATGACTCAAAATTTATTTGCAGTATATATTCATAAATATGATCCAATTAAACCCATAAACATTTCAAGTCTATTATCCTGTGTTTCTGGCCACTGCATCCTGTGTAGACACACATGGAGCACATATAGTTCCTCCTTTTGGGAACATGAATGTACAAAATTTCATAGCAGTTTGCCTTTTAGTTGGTGATGCACACATGAACGTTTAGGCCCAAAGATGACACTAGGGATAAGTATAGGAGGGTCACCAAAAACTCACCACAGAACATTTCATGTTAATATAGACAGTTTTTTTTTAAACGTGTTTTAGACAAAAATCCTTCGTTTTCTCGAGGACTGTGCGGGTGGAAGGTACATGTAAGGTCCATATTGGAAACATGACAGTCTGCTGTGCCTATTAAAAAAACTAAAGTATTAATACGGGCAAATTTTGATCTGATTGTGGATGACAGGAATATTTATAAAAAATCACTAGAGTCCCCACCGGACCTTGAAAATCCATATAAAGGTTCATGGAACTCAGGGTAGAAAGAAAAAAATGAGAAAGATTAGAAAGGAAAAAAAGGATTAACGACGTACTTCACTGTCGCTCACTGTGACGCCACTGATTGCAACAGAAATGTTTTGAAATTTAGTGGATTCTTGTTGTGTGCGTTGTTTTCAGGGAGCAGCCAGGTGGGGAATGTGGAGGAAAGTGTCACTGGGTTAGTCTTTTTGTTGACTGTTGGCATCATCAGTGGCTGTGATAACAAAAATCAGCTCTTAAAGTAGTAATAATAGCACTGAACAGCCACTGCATATGTTCGTAGAGGCTTCTTTTCTCTCATTCTCTTCCTCGCAGGCAGATTAGGAGAGCAAGAGACGTAACCAGGTAGTCACAACAATCCCCAGCAGTCCAAAGAAAAAGCTGCAACACTCAGCAGAGAGCTCAGCATGGTGATTCACCCTCTGACAACACTGTTGTAGCATTGTTTGGGGTATTATTATGGTTGTGGTCATGAGGGTTGTCTTACGCTCTGACACTTTAACGGCAGTCAGTGCAATCGGACTGATGTAATGTCTTTTATTGGCGGGGGGGGGGTGCACTTCATATGGTTTAATGTGAAAGCTTCTCTCAGTCAGTTGAGTCAGGGCTGGTGTTGGGAAACACAGGTTAAGTGCATGACTGTGCTTGAGCTTGTCTGCAACTTGCCGCGCTTGGCAACAGAAAGGGCGTTGACCTACAGTTTAATGTTTCTGCCTTCAGGAACTCTTTTGTTCTATTTTATAGTCTTCGGTGCATATGAAGCTACAGTAGCACACCATGCATCGTAGTATAAATAGTTAGACAAGGTAGAAGTAGAGATGAAGCCAGGCTGATGGAAGGTTTAAGTGAAGCTTAAATTCCCTAATACACCAGCATCAGCCTGATCCACAGATGTTAGAACCTGGTCAGAGGGTTCGTGCTGAGCCCTGTCCTGGCTGATCAGTTGAAATCCAATGCAATTTCATTCATATCCAACAAATCCAGACACCCAGTACTTAATCTTGTTTGAGTACTACTCATAAAAGCATCTGTTGGTAGTACTGTAGCTTTGGACTCCATTTTTATCATAGAGTACAGAAACTGTTTGTGTCATACTTTAACTAGAATATTTCAGCTGTACTGTACTTCCTAAAGCTTCCCCTCAGCTCTACAAAGCAATGTTGTGTGTTTCACCTCAACGTTTGTCTTTGGTTGACTCACACAGTGGCTCAGTTGGTTAAGGAGTTGTCCTTAAACTGCAGGTTCAGTAGTTCAACTCCTGGTTCCTCCTGGTCAAATGTCAAAGAATAAGTACATAAGAAACTGAACCCTAAACCCTTGGAGGAGTCCAATCCAAAGAAATTAAGTTGTTCTGTGTCTAATTGATGTTAAAGACACAAATTTTACTAACATGTTAGCAATATAGCTGTCGGCATTAGTTTACCAACCCCAGGGATGGTGGTTCGCTTCCCAGTTCCCCCCTGATTCCTGGCCACACGTCAAAGTGTCCCTGGACAAGAACCCTTGGCACCTCCAAGGGGCAGCCTGGCCACAAGAAAAGTATCTACTATTATTATTATTATTTCCTCTAAAGTTTTCTCCTAAGCCTCCATTCAGTCCTCACTTCAGTTGCTGCCCATACCTCTAATGAATTCAAGGACACACTTCTTTTCTGTGCAATCTTGAGTTATTGGAAACATGCTTTAGAAAGAAATCATTATTCTAGCAGTGTGTAAGCAGCTTGTTTAGGAAACTAAACTTAGACTGCAAAGCAAATTATGGCTTTTATTGACTTTTCTACCCACAGCTGCTTTGATCAAAATAGATTGTCCAATAAAAGGCAAATTAAAACTCAAACCAACAATGATTTCTGGTCTCTTAATACTTCTGACTCCCCTTCATGTGGCTCCCAGTGAAGAGATGGATCTTTAAAGCACAAATATATAGTTTTACTTAAAAGAATTATTTTCTGGTCACTTTTTTTTTAACAAAGATTGCTCAAAAAGAAGGAATTAATTCAAACCAACAGGCTAAACAGTGTGCTTTGTGTCACCAAGACAATGTCTCATGGAATCTAACTTCATATGCAAAACATTTCATGTGTATGTTTGATATGAAAACAAGGTGTAAAAGCATTAGAACATCCTGATCCTCAGGAATACTGCACGCCATAGTTAGTCTCACAGAGTTTTGCGCCTGAGTCTTTGTTTCTTGGATAATTTCATGTGGTTGTTTCATTGAGCTTTGTGGTACTATTGCAGAGATAAGAAAGGATTGAGGGTCTTGGAGAAGAATAAGATTCATGGCTGTAACTCTAACTAATTAAGAATACTTTAAAAGACACATCAGGACATAAACAGGTGCTGTTGACACTTTCATTACAACAACAGCAGAACAGATGATCAGTCATATGATCAAAGTTATGGCAGCCAGAAGGTGAGCTCCGTCTGGCTGCCATAACTTTTGGATGGTGTGGTCATAAAACAAACCACTGTAGACAGCACAGGGAGCAGTTTCATACTGAAATTGATGATATCTGTGTTTTAATGCAGCTGTAAACTATTTGTTCAAGCTTATCAGAAAATGTATGGTGATAATATAACGCCTTCATTACAAATGTGGACACAGAGGGAAGCAGCATGTGCAGGAAACGTAACCACAGGCACATGTCAGAACAAATCAGACACGTTGGTAGACTTTCACAGATAGAAACATGTGCTTGTTATCTTTCTTTTTTGTTAAATTAAACTTGTGCATCCGGATCACACTCTGCCTGCTGCTGGAAATCAGTTTAATGACACTGAAAATGTCATTTTTGTTGATCGTAGTATCAGATTTGCGGAGAAACAATCATTGCTGTGGGGTCCCCTAACAGTTACTTCTCTGTCTGACACCCAGGTTGTGCAAAGCTTTCAAACAGAAACAGAATCAGTAGTACACTGAACATCCTGTCGCACCAACAGCACTGAATCATCACAGTTCTGGGTCATCTTTGAGTGTTTGTGAAATAACGGAATTACATGATAGTTTTTCCAAGAATCTGTACTTTTCACTATAGATGTATTGGATTTTACTCAAGCATCTTTAAAAAAAGGAGCAAACATCTGCGTTTCCTAATGAAAGATGACGTTTATCTGAATTTAATGTTGTTTAAAAAAGCATGAATGAATGGGTGACATACGTCCGTCAGCATGTTGGAATTACCACTTAACATTCCAGCTATAGCCACATACACAAGCCTCAGCATCCCCCCACCCAGACACACACACACACACACACACACACACACACACACACACACACCTTCTCCTGTGTCCAGGTGGAGTGTGTTCCTGTTGATGGCAACAGGAACATGTCCAGACCTGCAGCTCCGTCAATCTGACCGCCAACCTTTTAAAAACAGTTCTCAACACGTTCCTCCAGCCGGCCCACAACATGCCCCCCCCCAGTCACACATAAACACATTGTTCAGTCTCTAGCAGGGTGGTGGATCTTATACATGGCATTAAAGCTTTACACTTTAAATGCTGATCTAAAGGAGACTTTCAAGCTGAGCTAAGCCGTATAGAGGTTTACCCGATCTTCACGTGGGCGGCTTTTTGTGAGCGATGTGAGGAGGAAAGCGGTGAGGTGGGTAAACAAAGGAAGTTTATATGGGAGAGGTGAAGTGAGTCTGAGGTGTGGTATAACATGCCTGTAGCTGTCATGATCTGCTGTATGAACACGTCTGTTTTGCTTCGTTTTCTCATTTTAGAGGAGATTAATGTCCCGAGATCCTTTTAAAAGCGTAACAGGATATTTTATTCTAACATTTTCAATCCTTAGTTACGTTTCTGTTTGATGCTCCTCTCCACATTCTGTCTTCTCTTTCTCTACAGTTTTCTTCCAGTAAGCTTCTGCCTCCAGGTTTCATTTTTACACAGCTATCAATCATTTATTATGTGTGTGAATCGCATTGTGACATCCAAATATAGCAGCATGGTTAATGAAAACTGAGGTCAAGTGTAGTTTAAGAGAGCCCGAAGGAGGCTCTCTCTTTCCAGCTCCCAGAAACCACCAACAACTGTAGAGTTCACCAATTTTTATTTCATCTCTTTACGTTTGCATTACTCACAGATTTCTATGATCACTAATTTGACTTGGGGACGAAACGAGCAACATAACAAACAAAATCAAACTGGTGAGTCAAATCTTATTTTACATGAACAACAAAAAAAGGCCACCCCCACCCCTACAAAATCACAGGGCTGTTAGGATAAAGAGGTGGTACTGTTCACATTAAGCTGAGTGACTGCTTGCTGGCTGGTGGATGGGGAGAAGTGAAAAGAAGGAGGTCACAGGAGCCGGGAGAAGCTCACCTTTCAAAACCAGCTCCCAGAAAACCTACACAGTCATTAGCTGTGTCTCAATTAGAGACTGACTTCTTCACAATGTTGTGACAAAGCCTGTGCAATTTTGAAGGCTCCTTTCAAATGGATGTGTGCATCGCTCGCAGCCCAACCTGTCCAAAGACTTTTTGCCGATGATGAAAGGAGAATATGAAGGACGCAGAGTCCGAGGAGTCGCCTCAGTGGCACGTTGCCTTTAAAATTATCCTGATGATCCTCACGCTTCCATGGAGCCCGTAGAGCGTGTGCACTAGCAGCCTCCTCCACTTGCGCCTCTCGTTGCTCCGCCCACACAAATGGGGACAATAAAAAATAATCCTACAGCTCTTCTCGACTTTCCAAGTGATATTGGACCAAATGAAGCAAATTCTGATAATAAAAAGAATGAAATCTCAGAGTTTGAGAGTTCTCTATGGGAAAAATGCTTTTCCCATATTATTCCCGCATTGATCACGCCAATGTGTCTGATGTGATCAATGCAGAAGCTGCAATACATGTTAGTTTGTCTTTTGCGGTCAATGTGGTCTACGAAGGCTATACTTTTGTAGACCACTTAAATTGTGTTCTTTTGAGATGCAGCTACTGACAATCACGATCCAGTCAAGGCAGCTCACCGGCAGAACACTCAGGGTTTCCCACAAACGCACACAGGGTTAAAAGCACAACATGTCACAGTGGTGAAACATGGTTATATGTGTTTTCCTGATTACACATGCAGCATGTTGTATGAAGGATGAATTCTACATTGGTTCCCCCATAGAGGGGAAATCCACAGATATTCCACATCAAAGGTTGTCTCCAGACGGGGCTGTGTGAAGTCTGAAAGCTGTCTTTATCTTTAAGACTTCAACTCTGAAGGTGTTTTAAATATGTGATCTCACCAGACCTCTGTAGCCCACTCTTCACCTCTGACTGAGGCTAGAGACCACGCTGCTTAAAGCATAACCCACCTAAACTTCTGACCAAACTGTGGACGACTGAGTTGCACTGTGGATAAAGTACTCAGGTTTTATCAAGAAATAAGAATTTGTAGAATCAAAAAAGATGATATCTCTTGTTCTGCCACATCAATTTGAGCCTTTTTTGTTCTGTTCTGTTGTTTTGGCCACTTGTCACCAGTCGAAAAACCACAGTTTGGCCTATTTAAACATGCAGAGGACTCGGAGCAACACTAAATAATGTTAGAATGAACAAACGTCCTATGTGCAGTGAAAACAGCCACCTGCTCCTGTATGGTCATGTCTCCATGTTTTTTTGTTAAACCTTTCCTCAGCGGTCAAGTATGTGCTTGCGTGTAGCGGATTCATCTCAACATACAGGGACAGTGGCTGTGCTATGTTCAAGTGTCCTTGTAATCCATCACTGCGGGGCAGCACGAACAAAACCACAAACCTTGGAAACATTTACGTGGAACTCAGCTTCATTTATTTTCATTATTTACACCTGTGCTTTTTCAACTCGAACATGTCCAAATGTGATTTGTGCACGGCCGACTGTGTGTGAAGATAATCTGGGGAAGGAAAGTTAGCTGATACGCTTTGGTGTATTTTCACAGCACATGAGTTTCTGGCAACTTTAATTTTATTTTTTGTTTTATTTATATTTTAGAACCATTGAGCTTATAAATGCTTGGTACAAATACATAACAATCGAAACTGATTGTTACAGTATTAATTAAGCCTATTATATGTATTACATGTAAGGGTTCTTGTTACTTGGATGCATTATGAATTTGTTTGTCCTAATAGACCATGTGAAGTCTTGTGTTTCTCACGTGTCTCATATCTCCCCCTCTGCATGTTTTCTCTTCTGTAGGTGACTGTAGCAGCTTGAACTGTCTTGGATTATGTTTTGAGCCCAAAGGAGCTGGAGTGATGTCCTCTGACAGGTGTCTTTCATTATCAATTCACCAATAAAACATGTCATCTGGGGTGGGGGTCTTGTCAAGCATCTCTTCTGGAATGTGACTGGAATTTTAATCAGAGACTTTCTTCTTAAATATCTAATATTGGATTGGGTTTTAGGATTGGTCACACAGTTGGTCAGAGTGTTTTCCTGCACCACTCCTGCCACCGATCCTTCAATTTGAGGAACCTCTCAGGCTGCATTTGCTCCCATGTTTTTTGGAACTATTTTAAATTCTTGAGCTCCACCTTTGGTCACTTTTTATTACTGGATTAGTTCACGGTTTCCAAAAGCACTGAAAGATTGACCTGTTGGGGTGTGAGGTCGGCAACTACACCTTGAAAATCTGCCAACCCAGTGTGAACCTCTGGCACTTCACACTTGTCCAATCTACATCAGCAGTCATGGAGTCTGTGGCAGCTAGAATGGCCATGGTAACAGACTCCCCCAACCCATCACTGAGGTCGAGGACCACCGTGACGACAGATGGCGACTCTTTCGTGAGCACTGCCAGCCTTCCCTGCAGCCACTTCCTGTCAGCCAACGTCATCAGTGTTGGTAAGTGTTTGCCTCTGTGACCTGCTAGTTGACTGTGCCTGGTAAAGTGTTTGTTCTATTAACGAGTTATTAAGAGAGATAATGCGTCAGGAACTGTAATTATGAATGCGTTAGGTCTCATTTTGTGGTGAGTTGTCTGTTGCCTTTGATGTCTTGTGTTGTACAGCACTCTTTAACTTGCAGACTGTTGTCTTGGTGGTCCTGTATTTAATGGTGTCCACTTTATTGCCCAGAATGCATTTTAAAACCAAGTGTAAAAGGAGTCTTTATCTCAAATTTGAGAGCAATATGGCATCACTGTCTCGAGTCACATGGAGATGTTGGAGAGGTCAGTGATCGGATCTTAGTCACGTGATATATTTTGGTTGGAGGACTATTTGATATTACAAAAATGTGAGAATGTATTATTATTAAGTCTGAAAGAAACCTGTTGAATGTTGAAAATGCATCTGTGTCTCCAAACTACATGCAGTTCATAAATTTTACTTCTAGTTTAACTATTTAAGTATCAATGTCACTATTAAACTATAAGCAGGGTCTTTGCTCTTGTGATAACAGTTCACGTTGTCACATAAAGAAAGGAAGAAAAAAGTGGCTTTAGTGTTTTCAACTCATAGAGTCTTAAAAGCATGACGTGAACCTGAGTGGGTGAGCGAGCACCATAGTCCATCAGTGTGAGTGATTTTATATGTTAGCTGGCTGCCAAGGAAGTATTCTTTATTCAGCACTGAACAGCCAATCTGGTGAAAACTGCTGAAAAGCTATTGAGGGTGTTTGTCTGAGTACTGAACTCAAACCTGAGCAAATCGTTTGAGTTCAACTTTGGAGAATGTACATCGGCTCCAAAACAAAGCAGATGTACAAACTGCAGCAATCAGCAGTTATCTGACAACCAACGGTTAACGAGCCAGCTACTTTGGAAAGATATCGTAACTGACTGGAGCTGGGCTGGCGTGTTTCCAGCTGGCTACAGTGTTGGCAGTTAAGTCACGAGCTAGTATATGAACAACTAGTCTCACTAATAGTTACTGTGTTAACAAGCTTCTAGCACCATCTATTTTGTAGGAGTGTGCAGATCTTTTACTGCTGAATACTGCATAAATAATGAAATAACTGCAAAAGGTCAAGGGGGTATTAGCAGACTGATTTTCTTGCTCTGCAGACTCAGAGAGAGCTGCTGGAGTGGCTTTATTTGTCTGCATGGCTGAAAAGGACACAAATGTCATGAGAGGTTGCTGCAGAGTCCTGCTGCACCAGTGCAAGAGAGACAAAATGCTGCAGATGAGTTAAACCTTTAGAATTACGTTTGAACACGAGGCCACTCAGGACACTATCGGTAACAAACGTACACTGAGAAAATATAATTTCTAGCAATAAAAATGCACCAACATTAACACACAATAATGTGTGTGTTGTATATTGAATATGAAATATTCTAACCTCTAATCAGCTTTTTTCACTTTTTTTCTATATATATACAACATGTCTTTGGCTAGAGTTAACTAAGTTTAACTAAGTTTTGCATAAATGCAAAAAAATATAAATACAGAAACTTATATTATTATTATTTATTTACTTATATTAAAATTATACATTTTACATTTACATTTGTTTATTTATTGCACATTTCACATCTGAGCTGCCGTATTTTACATCACTGTGATGATGCTGGGCGTGATGAACGTTACAGCCTCTGAGAGTCACTAGCAGGACGTGAGACTTCACTTTGACTGTCATGTCTTAATGGATAAATTGTAGGTTCTCTAATCTCTAACGTTGACTTTCTGTTATTTTATGGGCCAGGAAGACAACTAATAACTCATCAGTGGCTGGGGATGAATAAACATATGTTGATGTTAAGGACGCACTGAGGGAAACTCGTGAGGAGAGATGATGGGGGCGTTCACAGGAGCTGATGCCTTATTGCATGGCACACAGGTGTTTATGTAAATGCTGTAACATCGCTGCAGAGAAGATACTATAGACTGTGATATTTTGTGAGAGACTCACTTCTCAATTTGCGTGACTTGGATGTAGTGTGGCTATGGAAAATCCATGTTTTCAGCTGTATATTGTCATGACCTCTGCTGCAGCCTGCATTTACTCCTCCAGGCATGGAGAAGATGGAGAAATTTCGTAGATACACACAACACTGGGAGAGAAAAAATAAACGAGAAAAGTGCTGCAGGGAGAGATTTGATTGAATGCTTAGACCCATGAATGCTTAAAGTACCTGCATTGTGGAGGTTTGCAGCTGTTGTCAGCATTCAGGTTGTGATACTGTGGAGCACTGGGGTCAAACTGAGTCAATTACTTTAAGTCAATGACTGGTCAGTAATTTGTTCTGTTGCAATTAAACACAAGCAGTTTAAATAGGTATTGATGGGGCCTAGTGCACTAAAGCAGCACTAAAGCAACTTGGAATTCAGAGGGAATCTGGAAGTCAACATTTCAACCAGACTGAGCTTCTATGGAGCTAGGGCCAATGTCAATGTCAGTTATTTCTAAACTGAACCAATCAGTAATATGTGCTCTCTAATTAATTAAACTATACTCTTGAACTTCCTAATTTGTTTAAGTTTATATTTTTCCCTAGAGCTTCATAGACACAGGATTATATAATTTTCAAGTTAAAAAAGTGAAAATCCATGTTATTATGGGTCTTTATGCGACACCTTCTCTGGCTCGTTTAAGCTCTTTCCCTCCCACTCTGTTCTGATTGGCCAGCATACGGATGGGGTGGACCATGTCCAGACTGTAAAAGGTACCGGCCTTTCAGCTAACTTGGTTAGGCCATTCAGCAATAGCTGAAAAGATAACCAGGTTAGCCTTTCAGCTAGTGCTGCTGGCTGGTGCTAAGCGCCTCTGTGGCGGTGGTGTACGGGGCGGCTCTTGCTGGTTCGTGTGTTTGTGCAGAGGGTGGTGTTTCTCTGGAGCAACTAATGTTAGGGTTGGTACTGGTGTGAATGCTCCTAGATGGATCTAGTCTTCCCTGTAACAGATAGATAAACTGTTGGAGCAGAGTTCCTGTCATAATGCAGTTATTATACAGGGCTGTGACGGCTGTTGGCAGGAACGACTTCCTGTACAGTTTCATAACCTGAGAGGGTTAGGAGGGATGCTGTATGTGTAGTAGCCCAAAACAGATGACCAGTTACTGGACTTATACAGTTTGATGTCAGCCAGCATGCAAAACCACGTTCATTTCAAGCTTTGGGACTCTGACTATACTTTTGAGAAGCACCCAGCTTCATCAAACCACAAAATGCATAATAAGATCCCTTTAATCTTTGTGGACAATTTAATAATGTACCTGTTACCTTAATTACATTTTTATATTAATTTATATACTGTAATTTGTGCTTACAAATACCTCCCCAAAATGTTTAGGCCCGTGGAAATATTATTTTGAAACCATTTAAGCACTACTTGCCTTGCAGATTGATATTTGGATGAATTAGCTAACTTAGGTTATTGGTATTTTGATATTTGCTTTGCTGATCTGTGTGTTTTGGTGCCAGGCGCACTGTGCACAGGTGGGAGGAGAGGAACAAACAGGTAGGAGTTCTACTCAGATGAAAAAGTGCAAAGTGAGTTGCTGGTGTTGCCGGTTGCCATGGTTGCATGGAGCCATGCATTGACAACCGTGTCCATGGCAGTGCAGGCTCCATGCAGCCATGCTCCATCAGTTGTGTATGACAGACTCTTGACCTGTCAACCAGCACCAATAATTTCTTTAAGGGCAGTTTTATCTCACTGAGCATTCTGCATTGTGCCTTTGAAGTTACAGTATCTTAGCGAGGCACCATCCTTTAGGGAAGGTAGCAAGATAGTTTTTGTAATAGCTGAGTGATAAACGTCCAAAATATACTTTAGACAAATCTACAATTCTTCAAAAGTCTTCTGAGATCTTTTTTTAGTAGCAAACTGAAAATGTTTCACCTCAAAACACATGAACAATACAATAACTTAGTAGTAAGTAGTAGTAGTACTGCTGTGCTGTGGTTACAAAGGGTTTATTTGCTTTTCTTGCCATGTACATGTATTTAAGTGGCCTCATTCATTACTATTTCTACACTTTTCCTGACAGCATTGTCTCAGATAACCAGAATGCATTGCAGCAGCAATGTTGAGTATCAATGATGTGTCCCGGTCCAAATGTCCACAAAACCACCAGCAAGACATTTATAATGAAATGCTTAACTGTGATGGACAACAGTAGGTTTTTACCTCTGGAAACGTGTGTTTGTGAATGTGTGTCTAACTTGACAGGCCGACCACAAATAACTGACAGGTCCAGCTCCTTGCTTATTGTGTCCCCAGAGAATCAAGTGCACACTGCATGAAGTGTAGCGGTGTGGTGACCCATTTCCAGACAGTTGCCAGGGTCAAGAAACGCTGATCTGCAAAGGCATTAAACTCCATTTGATTAATCAGATTTTCTTCTTTAAGGCTTCATCAACAACATTACACTTTTCTAGGCACCTTTCACCGTAAAGTCTTTACACATCAAGTGGAAAATGTGTGTTCATACATTTTGTGATATGTCGACATAGGAGTTATTTCTGCCACATTTCAGCTGCCTACAGAGGCTGTGTCATGCTCCAAGACAACTTTCTTTCACTGTACGCATGTAGCTGCAGTGAATGTGTACTGGGCTCTGAGCGGCCTCCTCGTTTGTAGAGACAATGAAAGACTGAGCTTGTTGTGACATGTTAGTTATGCTGTAGGTACACAACTCTGTTAGTGGCCAATAAACCAAAGAAGCTTTGCCACTGTGTTGTTAGCCTGAAGATATAACACTACACAAGTAAACAGCTACACAGTAGCAAGAGGAAGAGCTCGCTTTTCTATCCAACTTACAACATGAAATCTGTAAGATACATTTTTAGCTTTTCAACCAAACCATTTTAACTGGCACAGTTTCTGATAGAAAATATGTTCAAAGACCATTTGACAGACAGATAAAGCAGCTGCTGCTGAGCTGAGAACAGGCGTCTCTGACAACAGACATGTCCCCTGATCCCTGGAGATGATGTGCTTGAACAGGAATATTTGTGAATGAGGGATAGAGGGGAAGCTGCAGGTGTTTAAAGTGGGCTGGAAAATAGTTTGTGTTTAGCTTTAGTCCAAACCCTCCAATTTAGCTACAGCTGCAGACTGATGCTGCCTTCAGATAAAATTAGGAACCATCTGCTCAGTCCCAGGGTGGATGGAGGGCTCTCAATTAAACTGCTGTGTCTATATGTGCGTTGGGTTGAGTGGATAGCACTGACAACAGTGAGCCAGGAAGGGATAGAGATGATGATGCAGATGCTGTGTATTGATTCATAAAATTTAAAGCAAACATGTAGAGAAATGCAGGGAGCTTGTTTTTGCATCAATAATACATCAAATGTCAGTTAAAGGAAGGATATGAATAAAATCACTGAAACACTTTTTCATTGTTTTTTCATGCCAGACTACAAAAGCTTAGCAGGCCATGCATGCAAGTATTTTTTTAATGTCATTATCTTGAATTAATTACCTTGTGATCTTCAGAAAACATAACCAAGCTTCTTGTGATATTTTCTCAACATCAGAATGACTGTGTGGTTCATTTGATCACATCTGATGCCTCATTCTTCAGTGTGGACTGTAGCAGTCAGGAATAGGAAGATGTACTTGTCTTTGAATATATTTTCTATCAGAAATAAAGTGTACATGTATCATTTGTATCATTAGCTGAAGTAAACAGCGCTCCCCTGCTCTCTCTCTCTCCTTTTTGCTGTTCACGCCTCCATGGCGCCATTTCAGTTTGTATTGTTTGGCATTTTTCTCTAGTTAAGGTCTAGTGAGGCTTTGTCACAAAAAGTTCTTGGTTAGGGTTACGAAAAGACCATGATCGTAGATACAAGAAACCAACATTAACTTCGCAAGAAAGGCGACATTCGTCTTTGTGAGTGATAGAGGGGTCCAGCTTTCTCATTACTCAAGGTCTTCTCAGGTTAATACGATTGCGGATGTTTTTGCTTGTTTCTCTACTCTTATCTTGTATTCCTGGTGCATAAGTAATGTACTGTATTGATTTTTCTGATGTTGGTGAAGGCAATATAAGACATTCACCCTCACCTGTCATTTAAACATTTTTATTACAGAGCTACAATGATCTCCAAAATGCCTCCGTATAAAAATGCAACCCAGCACTGTAAGACACTAATATCTGTGATTTATATACTCATATAGGCAGGGATGCAGCAGCAGTAGATATATCCAGGTCAGCAGTCTTCCTCATAATATGTGTAGAACTTTTGCTAAAATCAATCTTTGCAACAGACGTGACATCCAGCTCACTGAAATAATTTTCAAACGGATGCGGTGTTCATTTTTATGCTCTTATGATGGTCATAAACTGGAGCTCGGAAAACATCAGGTATTTATTTTGTAATCACATTATTGGATGTAGCAGAGGAGCTTCAACATGAATGTTTCATTTGCACAGTTTTCATGCTTATTGAATTGCTAATTAGCATTAAATATGATTTAATGATGAGGACATGGAATTCCTCTTTCAACTTCTGCTTTCAATTAGTCATTCTTACTGAAAGTGATGCTATGTCCAAATAAAATATTATAAATAATATCATCATAATATAATATAATATAATATAATGATATATGATACCTTTAAAGTTATTGTGTAAACAAACACATATTGTGTGTATATCAAAGCCTAATATACTGTAGAGCTTCATCAGTGAGCCACATTGTTACACTGGGTCTTAAACACTCACACACTGTAGATTATTTGGATTCAATCCCAGATGCACCATGTTGTCGTCCAAATACTGACCATAGTAACAAATGTGGATTCATTTGCTGCTGAAAATAGTTCCAACAAAGACACAGTTTTTTTCTGTTTGAGTGCAATGACCAATTGTTTTAGTAAATATATATAGCTGGGCAGTAAATTTAACAAAACATAATTTACCAGATTTACAACTTACAACTACAAATGTTGGCCACATGGTGGCAACATTGAGAAAAATATGATTATTCTGCCAAGACACTGCCAATTGCATGCTGGGTATTTCTTTCCGTTTGGTGTTGAGATACCAGGCAGTTGTGTCGGCATCCACTGTGCAAAATAAGTGGAAAAAGGCAAATATCTTGTTAAAGTATTTATGATTAAACATTTTCAATGAGTTATCTGCTTATATTTTAATGGCTTTGATTTAGAAACTTTTGGAGCAGATGTCATGGAAAGTTTGGCCGCATGCTGTTGTTCATTTGCATAAAACTGTACTGTATTTTGATCCACTTTTTAAAAATTAAAGCTGCAAACTGTCCTGATGTCAACTAATTTTCTTGGGCATAGATTCCATTTCTACATTTAGAAAAATGGAACAATATATGACATGTACTATATATCTTCAATTAGAACCAGTGTGCTAGGAACTGAGAACCACAGTCAGAGCAGGAAAAGGGAAGAGGTCAACTAAAACATAGATGTTTTTAGTTGTTTTTCTTTTGGACTTGTTGAAAAGAAATATAGAGGATGATACCAAACCTGTGCTTAAATGATGTAAGGATGATTGGAAAGGTCACTGGGGTGAATCAATCAACCAGCTAGTACTCTTTGGTCAACAGTAAGTCCCAGTTTAAATTTATATAAGTCAACCAAATGTTGAAAAACTAATGAGTGGAGAGAAGGTCGAAGGACATGAACATGAACATGAAAAAGTTCCAAAAACTGCTGCAGAGTGGTCCCAGACCTCTCCCTTCACCCTAGTACATACAGTTGCTAGTGCATGTTGGATTGTAAAGTACTGTAACACAGACTGCATTATTAATTACTACAATATTTGAACAACTTCATTTCTATGTCCATAAATTATATAAAATATTATTATATTAAATTATATATAATATTTTGATCACTTGCATGTTATCATGATATCATGTTTGATCTAATAGATTTACTTAAAACTGGACTAACAGATTTTTAGGCTATTTGGGGGTAGTGGATGTTGCAAAGGTTTTATAGGGGTTAGTGTTTATAACGGCAAACAAGTGCTGAGATGGTTTGCAATATGAAGCAACACTGACCTGGAACCAGCACCAGTCCAAGAGCAGCGGGAGTAAAGTTTTGGGCTGGATGGCAATGAGCAAACAAGCAGTGAGCTCACTGGGGATGGGAAATGCTGACATCCTCATCACCATCAGCATTACTGTGTCCTCACAACAATCAACCTTTACAGCAGTGAGTGATTTAAGGCCTTAATTGTGGTTCTCAGGTCCTGTCTTCATGGTGGAGCTTGCTGGGAACAGATGCAGCTCAGAGCTGAAAAGAAACATTTTCCACCTGCACATGATTTGAACAAATAATTTATTCTATATGTTTATTTTCTTACTTCATATTCTCCTAAGACCATAGAATAGTATATAATCATTGATAAGACAGTATGAAGTACAGGGCCTTTTAAGGTCAAAACACAACATTATCAAGTATCAGGTCACATATTCCATTTGCATACCTTGGGGGAAAAGACAAAATATGATGTTCTAACATGTTATTCAGCAGTGCATTGCGTCTTCAGAGGTGATCTCATACATGTCTGCTATCTGTCTGGGATGATAAAATACCTGCCCAGGGCGATGTGTCTGCATCACTTGGTAGAGTACACAGTGCTGAGGTCACAGAAGCTTTTCTGCCAAGAAAATAAACATTATTTTATAACTTCAGTTTTCTTTCCACTCTGCGGCACATACGACCAAACGAGGTCTCAGCCACACACGCTGCTTTATTCAGGACCGGGCAACATCATTCTCCATAAAAGACAGAATCTTCATTAAGTCAACATCTTGGCATCTGACTCCTTGTAATGGAAAACTGGGTTTTTGATGGATGCCTTCGATTCATCTCTCTGCGTTCCCCTGTTTAGTCAAAGTGAAGGGGGGGGCGGGGGTTACTGAGCTCATTTGCTCATTACTTGACCTTTGGTATGAGGCCGAGAAGGTTTCTGGAAATGTGTGATAAATTATGTACATAGGCCTGAATTCATTTTAAAAGGAAATGAGCTAAGAAAACTAAATCAACACAGAAAGCAACTAGTCTAATGTACCTTTGGACTCAATGCTTGTTAAAAGTGATATGGTGTCCTTATAGTATTATACCATTCATGAGCTCTAGCTTTGGAAGCATTACATAAAGTGTTTGCTCCCTTTCATTTATAATGTATGCTGTTTCTGCATACATGTATGTAATGCACCTGTAAGTCAGCTCACATGGCTTCATCAAAATAACACCCCCACCCCTGAAGAATGCCTCTTCTTACAATGACTCTCATTATCTATCCGAAGCAATTAGCACCAATGGCACCTCTGGCTTGCTTACACAACTGCTGCCATTTACCGACTGCCACATGCTAAGCTAATAAATAATATAGACCACTGTAATAGCAAAATATCTCTCTGTGCATAACATAGAGCAGGTGGTGGTGAGACTGACACGACAGAGGAGCATGATACTTTCTGTTAAGTTCTGGAATGTGTAGAACAGCAATTATTAGGATTTGATTGGGATTAAAGAAACCAAAAGCTTTAATTTATTTAATTAAAGGGGATCTCCCCTGACCAGTGTTTTCATCAGGGAAGCTTTGTTCAATCCAAGAAAATAAACCTGATTTTATTATTAAAAGGTAAAACTCATACATCATATTAGTTAATGTGATTAAAATCCTCTAACTTAAATGCTCACACACGTCTTTGTCCGTGCCCTCTCTAACAACCCATGTGAGCAACTTCATGTAAGGAAGGCGCTGTTGAAATTACAACCCTTTTTGTTTTATGCACCAAAATGGCGGCTGCTGTCTTTTACAATGGAACCAAAATGGCAGGTGATGTGTCCCTTATTTTTGTCCTAAACAGTCAAAATCACTGGACAACAACTGTACAAACGAAGCACTTTGGTTGGGTTTATGCAAAGTCCTGTGCACCCCAACCTCCTCCTGACAAACCTTTTTTGGGTCTAAATTGTAAGAGTCGTCAAACAGCAATAAGGAAGTATTGGTTGCTTTTGGCTGCTGTGGATTTTACTGGAGCATAGTCTCAATTTACACGAGGCAGGTTTGGATATTTGCCATTTGCTGCTGACCAAATCTGTCTCCAGGATGAACTGTTCTTGCATCACTGTTTCTTTATTTATCTTGCATGTCTTTACTTTAGAGAAGCACAGTACTGAGTACCACTTTAAAACTTTAAGACCGATTTTCTTACATTTCATAAATATTACATTACATATTACATAAAAGAACAGAAAAAGGTAGTGTTTTTAATGGAAAGTGTTCCTGTCATGGTGGGATCAAGCTCAACAATGCCATGAGACACTCTAGTCTAATGAAATTCTTTCAGATGGTTTATCAGCTCTTTGAAGTGTGGACAGGAGGACAGATATAACTTCAGCTTTTGAAAACTCGCTGCCCTCAAGCCATTTAGCCGAGTAAAATACTCCTTTATATTGTAGCTGGCTGACAGTGATGCTTTAATATGTTGGGTTTAATACAAGACCCATGTCAACCTTAGGTATTAGCAAACCAATAATTACATCAGTGTCTGTGAAGTGATAACTGAGAATTCCTCTGTGTGCATTGACTTTTTACCATCAGTCACATATAATCAATCATCTCTCTGAGTGGAAATTCATTTCAGTCTTTAAAATATTATGTGCAGTACAGCACCAGATCAGTGTCACCACCAGTGGTCTCTGTATTTGCCTTTAAAAGCTTCTATTCGGAAAGCCTTGGTGCAAAAACGGTGTCAGTTCACCTCCTTTTTGTTATTGCTCCCATTTTTGCCCCTCAAGCCATGATTGTCATGTAATTAAAAATATGAAACCCTTTTCATGCTAAATCCTCAACTCACTAAACTCACCTCATTACAATCTTAAATTGAGCGCTGACTTATCAAACAGTGGGTCACCCCACATTAATGTCACCACTGATGATGAAATGCCCGAGTGTACACACACACACACACACACACACACACACACACACAGTTGTATTACTATCACTTCAGAGGACATCAGTGGAGACTTCAACTCTTACCTTACTGTAACATTAAACCAAGTCTTCACCTTATGATGTGATGATTTCTTTTATGGGGACTTGGTTTTGTCCCTAAAAGGAAAATGAGTCTCAACAGTGCGACTGTGTAAACAGGTTTATGGCTCCAGAACTTGAGCAGTACAAATACACACACAAAGCATTGCCGCACTGTAAAATGCCAAATGCTGAAAACACAGGCTTTATGGGGGCATCACACGTCCCCTAGCAAACCTCAGCTGGCACTACTCTACATAAATCCACAAACAAAGACAGAACAAACAGACAACCTTAAGCTGCGATGGCGGGCCAAGCTGACGTCACCATTCACACTGTGGTGCACTCGTTTAGCTCAGAGCTCTTGAACTTTCAGTACATAATCTTACTTTCACAACTAGCAACAACAATTGGATCCACTGTTGTTGGAAATCGTTACCTATGCATCCATACAGCACAGAGTTGTGTTAGTGCTGAGCAGATGAATGTAATTCCAATATTCACTCTGTTTTAGCTCTGGTTTGGAGAAAAATCTCTAGCTGCTAAACTGTAGTTAGTCTCTCACTGTGTCTGTCTGCTCTGTCTGCTGTGACAACAGCTCAATATTATTCCCACTGTGGCTGCACAGGGCACAAATAAATAAATGAAAAATACGGCTGTGCATCTCTTGGCAGAAACCAGAACCAACTGTTGTGTTTACGGTGTGTCTGTACATCTGTAGTTTCTGTCTTCAAACATATGAAACCATAAGAATGAATCAAGCGGGAAGCAGAAAGACAATGAGACAACCCCAAGAGAGGACACCAAGACAACCAAGACATATTGGAAAGAGGAAAAAAGCAAGGCCAGGCAAATTTTTTTTAGAATAAAGCAAAACAAAGCATGATAGTTTGCAGGGGGGAGACGGGGGAGGATGTCTGCAGCGTTGTCTCCGTCGTGCTGCAGGGAACATGTAGCATCTGCAACTGGAGCACAGAAAAAAACCCATTTGTCCTCAGCTGCACCGTTGCCTTTATGAGCACCCCCCCCCCCCTCCCCTCCCCCCTTCTAACAGTAAATCTAGGAGTAAAATTCAAAGATCATGTGAAAAACTCCTGACAAAATATTGGAAAAGAAAATTGATAGGTCAGTCAGAAAAGATGGAGCATCAGCCTCACTTGCACAAACCTCTGAACCCTACACACAGTAACACTAAAAGCCCAGTACGCCAACACGCATCATCTATTATGTGAAACACATTAGGCTTCATCTGCTCTTCCAGATAAGCTCATGCTTTATGTATGTAGCGTGGTCACTAAATCATTCCCATTATGTGTTATCTGTGCAGGAGGCTGGTTTCCAGGTTTACCATCTAATGCAGGCACAGAGCCCAAGATGATGACAAAAATCTGCTTTAATGTGCGATGCAGTATGCTACATAATTTCACGATGACGTTTTTCTACATGAATGAATCTACATATCTCCACAGGCTTTAACTTATTTGTTGATGTTCTCGATGCATTTGGCGTAAAACGTTAATGGAACCAATAGATCTAAAAAGACGTTCTCTATCAGCAACAAACAGCTGCTGCACGGATATGTTTTATTCTGCACAGCTGAGGTCTGTGTAGATCCTCAGTGAAAATGCTGGAACACAAGTTGAGAGTGACTCTTTACAAATGGAATATTAAATATTCAGATTAAAATGGCTGTGAGAGAACCAACTACTTTGAGGACTCAAACTAATTCTACACCTTGATCTCATCTACAGGCAGAACACGTGAAGCAAGCCTGAAAAAATAATAATTGCAGGAATCTGAAAAGAAATGTGAGTGAAAACATGAGTGGAGATGAAAAAAAATGAACGGTAGCGAAGGAAATTAGATTGAAATTTGATAGCGCATGATGAGTGGAGCTAAAAATGAGTTTTCAGCCTCTCAAGGTGTGTGTGTCTGGGCTCATGCCAAAGAAGCCTTTTCACCACTTGCATGAATAAATCAGTGCCTTAATGCCATTCTCCTCCCTTTTCATTCAGGTTATATCTGATCGCTCAATCAGAGCCGGAGCTAACTAAGAACTAATCTATGTAACCCTGGACCTGAACTGCATGAAAGCTAATGTAGGGGACACATGAACGGAAGCTCAAAGAAAGCCAGCAAAACAGGAAGTACTTGATCAAATAAAAAAACAATACAAAAGAAACTCTCTCACCTGACGCCCTTGTAAATGTCTTCAGCTTGTTGACTTCAAGAGTCAGTATTTATCTGTGAAACAAGGTGAATGAGAGCACAGTGCAACAACATGCTCCCACAGGAGAGGCTGCCTTTACATATAGAAAAACCTCCGGGATCAAAACTGTCTCTGCAACAACAGTGGAGGTGTGTGTGCAAAAGCTGTGTTTCTGTGATAATGACAAGATGCAATGACACACAAGGTATAATGTGTGCAGGAGGATAACGCAGTGTGCATCAGGGAGAGTTCTCATAGTTGACTTTATGTAACTATTACACCTCAGGACACAAAGGCTGTGGTCAGACCAGCTGTAGTTCTGCTTTAAAGTGCTCTCCTTTCATTTCAGTGAGAGTGCTGCAAGAGCCTACAGGGGACCTGATGCAAAAAAAAGTTGGACTCGATTCTGCTTTTTGTCACAAAACTATGCACCCTGCTGTGCTGGGTGTGTGTGTATGGGGGGGGCTACATTAATGGCTGGAGGTGGTATCAACACAGATTTCTTCTTGGCTGTCCTTCAGCAGACATGCAGCAACAATTAACTTCACAGATTTAGCATTGCACTCAATGTTTTTGGATGTACAAAGGCCAGTTTTTAAAAATTATCTGTCAGCCTGCTCTGATGCTAGAGGACATTAAGTGTTAATGGCTAAAAAGCTATGGTGCTGGTATAAAGTGCTTCATAAGATGCCCAACAACCTTTGCAGTGTGTTGGCTTCATTAGTCTCTATCCAATGGAGCAGTGAAGTGTGAAGTCGTTTTTTAGTTTTTAATACAGATAAACTTAAGCTTGAGAGCTTGTAGCCACTTCAGGAAGACCATGACTGTGACAGTGTTTGGAATCTGGTCAGACATGATGCTAAAATCCCAGATTGCATCCTTACATGTCCTGCTCTTGCCCAGCAGGCATGCTGAATTCCATGTGCATGGCTTTCACAGGACTGGCAGGATGAGCTATTAGTTCTTAACTGTGCATCATCAATGGCCAAGAGACTCTGCAATAGCTGATAAGACAAAATAACACAACTTTAAGCAGATGGGAATTAATTAGTGAAATGAGCTGGTGTTGTATTAAATATTGGAGGTCACGCTGCCAAACTGCTCAAATGATGCTGGCAGTCTGGACTCACGTGTTGAAAGGTGTCCATGCAAGCAGCAGGGCAAAGACGGATCGCTGCTCTCATTGATTTCAAATACACAGGATGAGATGTTTAATATCCACAGTGCCTGGGGACTATGCAAGGCAGGGGCGTCCTCTTCCCTGAGCCAAGCTTACACCTGACAGCATACCTAAAAGAAGGAATCGCGCTATGTTTCCGATGTTTTGAGGAGGCTGGACAGCCACATCACTGGGGTTGTCAAGTGGGCTCCTACTTTCATCAACGTTTCGCTGACTAGGCCCACGACGTCTCCAGTAGGCTCCGCAGTGGTATCTGGTGTCCCAGAACCACCCCCCTCTGCATTTGTCCAGCCTTCTTATTTGGGAGACCAGATAGGATCTTTTCTTTTAATCCATAGCCACTGGCTGCTCCATTCTGCAACCCTAGACATTTCCTTGATGGCATGGTGCAGGGCATGCCCACTAATGCCGAGGTCAGCCTTACAGTGGATGTTGCAACAAAGCCCCTGCATCCAACCTCCACTGGGTAGATGTTTACAGTCCATACACGCTGTCCTGCCTCCGCTGCAAGCTCGGAGTATCTCAGTTTTTTCCTTTCAAAAGCTTCCTGCACTGCGTCTTCCCAGGGAACTGTGAGCTCAACAAAGTATACCTTGCGCTGTGTGCTTGACCACAAGACCAGGTCAGGTCTCTGGTTGGCGACTGCTATTTCTGGTGGGACTGTGAGTCGTTGGCCCACGTCCACCAGCATTTGCCAGTCCCGCGCTGTTTCCATCTCGCCCGATCTGGTCTTCAGGGAAAACGTATGTTGTCTTTGGTCCCCTTCCCGAACAAACAAGAATGGCACATTTAAGTTGGTCTCTCTGGATGGCAGGGCATTGATGGCAGTTCTCATTTAGGCACTTGGCCGTGTCTCCAGGTATATCGTCCTTGAGAAAAGCTTACTTTGCACCCTGTGAGGATGTGCCGCAGTGTAGCTGGTGTTGAGCAGAGGGGGCATGAACATCATTCATGAGACTGACCTGACAATAGAACTTGAAGTCGCTCATGTCCAGTGTGGAGAGCACCACTGGTAAAAGCTAATATGATCAGTGAAAGCGGCCTGTGGGTTTGAACAGAAATATGGCTGTAACTGGAAAACCTATATTAACCATAGTTAGTCTATGTGAAGAATGGAAAAGCCAAAAATATTGTCAGTGGATTGGTGCTTATTGTTTTAAAGAAAAAGGTGATTTGAACATTTATAAACCTTCAAAACTACTTACAGCATCAGAAAACTTCCCAGCAGTCTGCTCAGCATCACAAATTTCTACCAAACCTTACCTGCTCCTGTTGGAGCCTTTTGATACATGGTTGGGACTCCTCCCACTGGACCATACCAACACATTTACCTGTAAGTTTCATAACACCTGCACTAAAGAATGAAAATGCCCAAAAACATATTCAACACAATAGCTCCAGCCAACATATTGAAGAAAATGACTAAACAAAAAATGACAAAACCCTTAATTAGAGAAGAAAAGAAGTCAAACGGCTTACACTCAGACACATATATAGACCCCCTCTTGCCAGTCCTCAGGTCCTTTTGCTGGACCAGGAAGTGCTACAAGGTAAGATCAATGACTGTTTTCTTTTTTTTAAATTTAAATTAAGTTTGCTTGGTGTGTGGTTCCCAACATTTGCTTTTATGCCTAAAGTGTCAATTTCTGAATCAAAGAAATGAAATGAATGAATGTGTGAATGTAAATTCTCAGAAACAAGGTTTTGATGTAGTTCTCACCCTGAATCTGTACATGAATCACTGTAAATTTAACACTACAGCAACTTTTTTCACTATTTTCTTTTAGTGGAAATATGCTCAGACTTATTTTATTGAGGAGACGTGCTGTCAGATTCATCGAACTGCCTAATTGGCAGTTTGTAGCAGTGCAGAAATATTCACTTCTAAAAGATTTAAGAGATAAATTGAGTATTTTGTAAAGTTCTGCAGCTTATTTATTGTAGTTGTACTGAAATGATCTGTAGAGCAGAGCAGAATGGATTTATATACTTTTAACAACAAGGCCTAAACATTGGAGATTTCTACAGAAACCTTATTTATGAGGCACATGTGAGTTTCTAAGTTTGTGTACTTCTGCCACCTCTGGATATTGACATCTGTTTGCATCGCAAAAGTGCATATCTTCCATATTGTCATACTTCTCAATATGATTTATACAATGCAGTAAGTACTGACACTGGCCAACATGAGACTGTGAGCAGCTCGTTCACCTGCCCTCTCCGCACTGGGTGTTCGAGCACAACACTCGACTGTGGAACGCAAATGAGACTTTTGTGTCAGATTTAGTCGGCACTGTGGATTAACGGCTCTCTGGGTAACTGCAGGTGTTTGCTGAAGGAAAAAAACCTAAACCACTGGGAATGAACTGTGTGGGAAAACAGTATAATTGAAGCACCTGGAGAGAGTGAGCTCTGTTGTCAGGCCTGTGTGACATCCTGACATGGAAACAGTCTCATTTCATGCCCCAGAATCCTGCGTGTTTTAGAGGAATGTGTGGCAACTAGCGACATAAATATTATCTTGCCTTATGTGCAGCCATTTTCCTTCGTTTTCCCTCTTCCTCACCCTAAGGAAAGTAAACAGAATGTTAAATCTTCTATGACACGTTTACAATTTGTAAGGTTTCCTGTGAATGAATAGCAACTGTAAATGTATTCAGGGATCTGCTGTCACATTTAGCTTGTTGATTAAAGTTTTATCTTTCTCAGTAACTGGGTCAATACAGCAGAAATAACAGCAACATGTTACATAAAGGAACAAAGCAACAGAACAAACAAAGAAACGAACATGTGCAATAAAAATTTATGAATGAGAGCATGGAAAGTGTTTATTCACTCAGAGGATTGTAAAAATATGCAAAAGGGGCAAAATAACAGAGGTAATGAATAAATAATATAGAGAATACATAACATAATTCAATGGAAAACTGTAATTATTCAGACACTTGTTTTATTCAGCCCTGCAGTACATAACTGAGGATGTGCAGCTACAGTAAGTCACTGTAACAGTGAACTGCAGAAAAGCTGCACCTTCTGCTACTGTACCTTCCCTGGACCTTTTTTTCCTAAATGGTGTGTCCAGTGTGCACTGCAGGCATTAGATGATACGATGCATTACAATCAGTTTACTCATTCTGTTCAGCATTTTTACATCATTGGTCATAATGAACATTAGCTTCGAGGGACTTCTATCTGCGCTTTTTATACTGTTGTTTTACCTAAACGAATCTCATCTTTTTGTGTTCTTTCTCTTCTCTTGCAGCTTGTGTAGTCTCTTTTCATGAGAACAGCCTCAGGTGTGATATTATCTGGCACAGAATCATAGCTGGTAGCTGCAAATGACTTGAAAACCATGCGCTGTTTCCATAATTGCACAGTAATTGTTCCAGCGTCCTGTGAGAAGTGAATGCACCATAGGCATCGCTTAGCGTTATCACGTGCTTTCCTCCGACTGTAGCCGCAGCTGAAAAGCAATTTGGGAGCATCTTGCTTCCTTCATGTGATGAATCTGCAGTTGACAACAGGATATTGTTAGTTTCATAAAGCCTTTAAGCTCAGGAATTTAATGATGAGATTGAACTGAAAAATGCCCACAGAGGATGGATTCAGCCTGGCAGCTAAATGCTCCACTAATCAGTGAATGGTGGAGGTTTTATGATCATCTGACTCTCCCCCTCTCCAAACTCATAACCTTATGAACAACTATTTAAACTACTGCTGGGTATTAAAGAAAGCCTCATTCTGCTTCCTGGTCTATTTTTCACTTCACATTTAAAAGCTCTTCACAGAAATAATTTCAAATCACTTAGTTAAAAAAAAAAAACCTTTAGAAGGGAATGTCTCTCCACTGTTTCCAGGCCGTTCAGTGAGTCTGGGTCCCAGGAGTCTCTCAAAATAGACGAATGTTAAAAAATCAGTCTAACCTGCCGCCTCTATCAGCTTCAGGCACAACAAAAAACTTAGTTTGCACATTGCTAACATTTGCTGATTAGTACTAAATGCGAACATTAGCTGAGGCTCATAAGAATAAATGAATGATCATTAGTTTTGCAGGTTTTGGACAAATAAAATTTTGACCTGTTCTTGACACTAGATGACAACATGAGACCAAATGTCCACTGTTTTTACAGGTGCTTTTCTGGTGGCCGTGGAGGTCTTTTGCATATTTCTTAGCCATCAATTTAGTAGCTTTTTGAGAGATTTCACACAAGAGAAAAAACGTCCACCTCATGGTGGCACTAGAGGGGCAAAATCAGGTAGCCAAAGTCAGGAGTCATCATTATCATTGTCCGTGGAACATGAATGCTAGGGGGGAAACAATTGTAAAACCAAGCCTGTGACACAAACGTGCCACACCCCAGAAGACATCCAACCTCTCTCGCGGTGGAGTTACCTGCATATTAAACTCTCCCCGACATCCCCAGATTTCACAGAACATCACAGATATCTGATCTTGCTTGTAAGCAGATCGAGCACTTGCTATTGTGAGCAAGCTTTATGCATTCAGGGACAGTACAGAGTGTAGGTTATTCGTGTTAAATGTAAATGTAATGTAAATGTTTTATCTCAATACATTTATTAGATGTTCAGATATTTCAGTATGGATAAACTGACCAGCATCCCTAAAACCACACTGCAGCCTAAAAAGTAGAGACTTCAGGGAAAATAACATCTTTTCTCTTTGTGATTGTTCGACATAAATGATTTTCTTTTACTGAACAGTTTCCAAAAAACATTGTATTGTTTGTAGGTTCAGTAATGCTGAATCCTGTCAAGACTCGGAGACTGATCTTCAGGACATGTGGAGAAATGTGAATCGTGCACATTCTGTCATACAAGTAATCCCGGCCGATGTTCAGTGTGAACAAAATCCGTCCGACCCATTATCGGTCTGCCACATGTGTTGGGTAGTCTTTACACACAGTTGGTGCGCATGGCAACCAAAGGATGCTGGACGGAGAGAAATGGAGAAACAAAGGGCAGAGGTACATGTAGAGTGAGATGAGGTGAAGAAGACAGAAAATGAGAGAGGAGAGAAAAAGAGGAGAATTAGGTTAGCTCCTTCTTGACAGAGAGACATACACACACAGAGGGGAGAGAGAGAGAGAGAGGTGGAGAGAGCTTGGCAGCGTATTACTCTGTGCTCTACATCTCTTTGGTGTCAGTTGCTTTAGCGACTCGGCGGCAAGCAGCATGGAGCTGGAGCCTCAGAGATTCAGTACGTACCCGTTTATCCTCTGTTACCGCTGCTGTTTTTTTATTACTTATCAAAGTGTCTGCTTTATTTTCAGTGGTAGAAATGTAAGGGTTTTATCACGATTGTGTTTTTTCGGCTTTGCTTAGATTGTGTTTCATTAAAAGTTTGACTATGGCTTGATGATTAGGATTTAACTTGAGCTGATTTTGATGATGTGTTTGGATTGCAGGCATGTTCTCATTCATTGGTGTTTGGTCCGGACTTCTGCTTCCACTTTAATAAATATAGAAATTGCTTTATTGTGACAGAAAATGTGCACAAATGAATATATAGAAATTTCAAGTATTGTTTAATCAACAAAATTATTACTAGTAGTATTTGCTATAAAAACGTTCTTGAAACATATTTAAAATATATATTGAATTGTTGGGTCTTCTACTTTCATGAAATTAAGAATAAGATTAAGCACAGGCAATGCACATACATGTAGTTCCAGTGTATGTAGGATACAGTATTTCCATATTTTAAATGCCATGAGAGAAACAAATCACACCTGTGCCATGACCCAGAATAAAATATAAATATTACATGAGACACAGAGCAGGATTCATTACACAGACATCAACAGTTATAACGTGCAGTTTCTACAACCTCGAGACACTTTTATACACTCTGTGTGTAGCATCTTGACATAATATTCAGGGTCTAAGAGTTTGTATAAAATTCTCTTTGATATGATTTCTGTGTCCCTCTTGATCTCAGTATTCTGGAACAGGGGGTTTAGAAAGAGCTTTTCAAACTGATCATAGTATCAGCACATCTTCTAGAAGCTGTGAGTTAATTGATTTGTTTGGAGATATGGGTAGTTATACACACACACACACACACACACACCTCGGCTGTGTCTGACATCACTCCCTGTTAACACTGCGCATCATGTTTACTTGCTGGAGTTTTAATGATGCTGCGGCGTTGTGGCTCTAGGGATGGAGATTTAAGTGGATGCAACATTCACCAATGACTGCTGTCTTCAATCTTTTTTTACATGTTAATGTTCCGCAGAATATTTGTATTGTAATGTTAGGAGATCCTTTGAGTGTTCCCATAGTACCACAGTGAGGTGACATTTAGTTTTAATGAAAGTATCTCAGCACCTGTTGGAGGGACTGACATAACATGTTGTATAGACATACTTTTGATTTGTTTAATACTCTGATGATTTTAGTTTACAGTGAAGCTGCGAGTATTTGCCGACATGCTAAGATGGTGACATGTTAATGCTTGACTCTTTCTGCTCAACCGTTTGGTAGAGCACATTCTGAGTCTGAACTGAACTCAACCTGATTGAGGATGCTAATATTAGCATTTATAAAACCTGACTTCACATATCATTCCAAGATGGTTTGACCCATTTCTATACAGTATATAAATGAGATTTAATACTATTCTATAGTGATTTAATAATCAGAAGCAGTTTTGGTCCTCAATTGATTAAAATTGACTTAATACAGGATTCATTTCGATGTAACTACCAGTAATGGTGGCTTTGCAGCCATGTTGCCTTCTGTTTCCTCAAGTTTTTAGTTAATTCCACTCACTGAGAATATCAGCGCTGTAAATGCAACTCCGAATTATGACTAGCAGACTGCAGATATGGTTTGGATATGATGTGTATGCAGCATAAATAAAGCCTCACTTAACTGTACTGTCAGAAATCTAACTTAAAACTAAAGCAAATGATCATACAAATTATTTGTCTCTACCCTCTTACAACCTACAGAAGCATATGTTGAAAGAGTGCCCCCTTGGCAGCAGGCCTCTGTTAGGATTGCGCCCTTTTTGGTACAGTACCAGGTACTAAAATGGCATCTGCTGTCTATTTAAACGACATCAACATAGTGGTTGATGTAATTTTCTTTCAGAACAGTCATATGTTGGATATTGGATATATGATTTCATATGTTGTTTCTGAAGGTTCTGCCTGTTCTATGATGCTCTCAAAAATTCCCCAAATTATTTAGATTCTGATGCAGTTGAGGTGTGTGTGTGTGTGTGTGTGTTGTGCGCGTGTGCATTTCAGATGTGCAGACACCTGAATAATGATGCAAAATGCTTCACAAATGATTTCCATACTGCTCACAATAGAGATAGTGAGTGAGGCAGATTTTTCAGACCTAGCCCTTTTTAAGAGACTGACTGTCCCAGCGTTGCTTATAATTCTCTCTGAATAAAACTTATCTTCAGTGTATAAAGTGAAAAAATGTTTTCTTTTTTAAAGGTTAGATCATGGTGTAGAAAATGCAATACTATAATCTCCATCAGTGCGCTGAGTCAAAGCCCTACCCACTCTGTCTGTTTTAACTGCAGCTTTCTCGATAAAGTCCTCTGTGGAGTTCATCTTTGATATTTGGTTGAGAGTGTGGTGACCTCTTAAAGTGCACGGCTTTACAACACAGATGGGCAAATATCCGTTATAACTATACTGTAGCATTTGAGAATTATACTGTTGAAAACAAACTCAACTTGTAACTGCTGAACCTACCTGAGAAATTCTCATGTCAGTCGGTGGTTTGTGTGAGAGGAAATCACTTGATTTTCACTGTAACAATTACAGAAAATCAGATTTAACTATTTTGCTCAATATTCAAATCATACTGTAAAATGAACATGAATCTGCAATGTTTTTTATTCTTTTGGCCACTTACAGGCAGTGGAAAAAGCTGAAAACATGTTTTCAGAACTGAATAATGGAGAATAATCTATTGTGCTCAATTATCCCTGCACTAATCATCACTAATCCTCACTGAGATACAAAATAGCTTTCCAGTTTTTTGAATAAGTGCTCAATGACACAGAGAAATGTTGGATTTTTGTGTGCAGTGAGCAAAACGCAGTGCTGTTTAAATTCATTTTGACTGATACGTTCTTGGAAGACGGGAACATGAAGTGGGGCACGTCTTGCAGAGCGCTGCCTCCAGAAAGTTAAATTAAGTTCTGGGATGGAGTTTTGGATGTGGCTGCTTGACTTCAGTTTAAAGCACACTGACAGAGGGGAAGAGGAACATGAGTGTGAGCATTAGTGAGATGATGGGGGGGAACTCAAGGGATAAGAGCACATAAATTGTAATAATGGATGGATGAAAAGATAAACAAGCAGATGATGAAAATAACTGTGAAATAAATGGGATGTACAAAAAGTCGCTGTAGTAAAGATGCTCTCCCATCTGAGGTGGAGTCCTGAAGTGGCAGCATGTGGTGTTATGGCAATGATTTATCACACGTCTGCATTTCCAAAAAAACAAAAAAAAACAGTGAAGCTAACTTTAGTACAGAATTTGTGAAACACACACAGATGCAGTTGCATGCTTGTCGATTTCCCCAGTGACAGCAGCGGCAGTAACAGCAGGTGTGAAAAGAAAGCATCCTAAGAAAGAAAAGAAGACAGAGGAGAGGGAAAAAAAACACAAAGCTGTGGGAATCCAGCTAAATGTGTCGAGAATATGAAAGCAGCTGCATTCAATAGATCTCTGAATTTATACCAAAGTGATCCATCACAGTTTAATCACAAAGAGTGTTCTACCATAACCGTCTCATTGGACGATCTTTTTGTTTGCATTGTTGAAGGTGGCTTGTTTCCCACTATATTTGCATTTAATCAGAATTTTTAATATGGTCAAAAATTGGTGAGATTTCAGTGATGAAAAAGCATTAACAAGCACGTAAATACTGAGTCACCATTAAATAACAAGTATGACAAACGTCTCAGGAATCAAATCAGAAATTCGTCTTTAGCCTTCAGGCCTGAGTGACCAGTGACGGGGTCACAGCTGTTGGTTGTTAGCTGCTGTTGGCCAGTTATTAGTCAGAGCCACTACCAGCCCGTGAGAACTGCAGAGACACCACTGGAAGCACAGTCTGGCTTCTGCTCCAAAAGTTTTATTCCACATTTCCCACATTTCCCAGAATTCATTAATACACTCAGAGAACAGTACGAACTGTGAAATATTGTTGGATCTGCACCAAAACGTCTTTGACACGTGGCCAAACAATACAGATCAGAACATCAGATTTCTGCTGCAGCAGAAAATATAATCTCTGACAAATTGTATGTTTAAATTAAAATATTCATGAAGATTTCTGTGGGCTCAGAGAAGAGCTTCCTACACGTGGTCACAGTAGCATTGAGCGGTGCATCAGTAAATCGATCAGTAAGCGTCCTATCCTGTCTCAGCCGAGTCCTGCAGAGCACCCACACTGGCTCCGTGTATCGACTGAAACTTTGGTCCAGCCAGACAAGATTTTCAAAAAGCTTGAGGGGAAAAATGCAGTCGTCTTTGTCTTCTTTCTTTTCCAGCAGCCTCCTCTGTGCTGACAAGTGTGACACCACCCGTCTTTACCGTACGTGACAGAAATACGTTTATGGAAAAAGAAAAAGAAAAAGAAGTCGATACCAAACATGGATGATCTTAATATAAAGTCTTAAAGGAGTTAAGTGATACTGAGTTAGGAGGTAAGACGCCCGGCACCTATCAGAAAGGCTTTAACAGACAATCACCTGATGTGTACAAACCCACATTCCCAGGTCTGAGACTAGAGCTTAATTTGAGTATTTTTAGCATCATTTTAATAGGAATAAGACGTCACTTTGTGATTCACATACAAGTATTTAAGGAACACAGCAGAGGAGGGAGATGCTCTCAGTCTTCCAGACCTGGCTCTCGGTGTGATCCTCTGCCCTGTAGATGTCTCAACCAAGCTAGTGGATTCCAAAGACACACATTATGAAATAACGCAGGCTGTCTTATTGCCTGCAAACCGCCAAGCTGCTAAGTGCCATGTCCCTAATGTCAAACGTGGCTTAAGTGTCTGTATATGATGATGACCATTCTCTCTCAGCAGGTCAAGTGTGTCCATTTTGAAAGGAAGCTGCAGTACGAGGGTTACACTGATGAAACCTTTCTTCGTTAACTTCCACACTGTGTCATCAGAGAGGATGTGTGACAACCCTCTGAGTGTTTTTATTGTATTTAGTGTGAGGATAATTGTCAGTTTGTTGCTTTGAAAATGCACATCAAACGAAAACGGTCATCGTATCCGTCACCTTGTACCTGTCAGAGAAAAACGTTGTTTTCTGTACCTGTACCTGTGATTTATCCGTTGTGTAGTAGTTCTGTAGTGAAGCTGCAGTCAGAAATCATTAAATTGAAGAAACACTTATGGAAGCTGTACTAAATATGATCATTACTTTAGGATAATTTGTTCTCAATATTTTTTTAATTTGAAAAATGCACATATGAACATTATTTGTAGGTAAATCCACATACTGACACACACACCTGCTGTAAATAAAATTTCCTTCTATGATCATGATGAATATGATTCTACAACAACTTTAGCAGATAAGTAGATGTAATTAATGTTTCACTCAACTTGGTTTATTTTCTTGGTTGATGCAGTGGTTTAATGTATCAGAACTGAAATTAAATTGTGCATGTTTGCAGACTAAAATCTATGAAGTTATAACTGCTTCTGATATTTATTTATTGTGTAATTTTTTATCTTATTACATATTTTATAGTTCTACCAAATCACAATACAACAAAATGCAAATGTGCAAACTAATGTTAATTGTTAACATCATTCAGCAAACGCATACAAAATAGTTTCTTTTTACTGTGTAGTGTTTCAGTACCATGGCTAATGGACAGCTCCTGGAGATTTGACATTTACAGCAACACACACTCATCAACAGCCTTGTACACACTCACAGCAAAGTATAACACACATATTCCAACATAACCATGTACTCAAACATAGACAAATACACATACTTGCACACCGACCCACACAGAGGAGAAAAAGCTGCTCACTGACTGGAGTTTAGGCAGTCGTGGAGACGGGGTGAAAGGCCTCACTTTTCTTGAGTTGCCTGTTATGGGAAAATCGTGATATTATTAACAAATAAATGTATAAGAACTTTTAAATGTCTTAATGGAGGTGGTGATTAGAGTGTGTTGGGTGTCTCGAGGATGTGGCATTAAGCAGAAAACCTATCACTTGTCACTGTGAGCATGAGAAGTACAGTGTAAACTTAATGTAATTAATGCCGTGCTGTCAGGTGGATATTACACTAAGCAGCTTTAAAGGCTAATTATTAGCACTTTTTGTCACCTGTCCTCTGATGCATTTAGGGTGCAGGAGTCCTGTCAGCTGACAAAATCGCTGTTCATCCGAAGGCAGAGGGACGTGTATGTGTGTGTCTGCAGGCTGTTATTAGGGGGATGTGGTGCAGAATTTCTCAGTGCACTCAAACACACCTCCTCATTAGCTTCTATTGTTCAATGCAGCAGTTGAGGGCTTATAGGCTACGTTAATTTACTGTGGAGGCTCCGAGCAGAGCGGAGAAATCACATTTCTAGCGTTAAGAAGAGTCAACTGTGCTCACATCTGTGTGGACGCAACAGTTGTCTTACACACTTAAACCATTATACAAATGACTGTACCTCAAATATCTGTGCTGAAATAAATGTGATATCCATCCAGTATAATATAATCAGTCTAACTCCAGTGAGTGTTTGGAGAATCACTTTTATATGTCTATCACATTAATACAGTTCATGTTTTTAACAATATTGTTCTCCAAATGCTCTTATTCAGCTCAGATATAATGTTGCATGTGCCTGCTTGGAGAAGCTTCCAAAAGTGGTAGGAGTTGCTGCACAGTATAAAAAGTGGAACGCTGGCTGACCTGCTTTTTTTTCCCACCTTGTATAACTTTTCCCTTGGCAAATATGTTCTGACAGTCATCACTATGTGTCCTAGCTGAGAGTAGTGGATAATGGTTAATGTGTCGGTCTGTCTCTGCCCTGTGCTCCTCATGCACCATAACGCCTTTCAGTGGAGGAAGTACTCAAATCCTTTACTTATGTAAATTATCAATTTATTAATAAAGTGACTACTGTTGATAATGATTCCTGACAAATGCTGCAACCAATGCCTTATGCTTTGTAGTGGAAATACTCCCGTTCTTTAATTACATAAAGGTACCAATGCATGCAATTTAAAAATACTCTATTAGAAGTGAAAAAAAGTTACTTTAAAAAGTACTTTAAATATTACAAGTAAAATCTCCATAGTTGGTTGAAGGGGACCTCATAGGGTTATAATGTTCAATATCTGTTGAGGACAAAGTTATGATGGACATTTGTCGCATAAAAAGTGATGCATTCACATTTTACTGTTATTAAACAAATGCATAACATAATGAAGATATTTGAGAATCTGGAGCTCAGATATGTTACAAAATGACTTAAATCATGTAATTATATACATTGTTGTTAAATAAGGACAAAGAATTATGTGTTTTATATGTAAATTCTTAATTGATGTAGTCATTTTAGCTGTAAATACAGTACTCAAGTAAAGTAAAAGTACAGAAAATTTAAGTACATGTAGTTCTGTTCCTCTGCTCCTTCTAGTTTCTTTATCAACAGTCTGATGTCACAGTGAGCTCGGTTCGGTTGCTTGAAAATATGACTTTTGCAGTAAAATGTAATCTCACGCTGGAGTAAAGCAGCACTGGATAAAACCACTTACGCACACTTCTTCACAACCTTCTGCTGAGTATTTTATGTTTGCAACAGAGTTTGGTTTGATTTGGCTCAACGTAACTCGTCCCTCTTGGCAGCGCTGTCTGTCTCCACAGCCAGTTTCCTGGAGTCTCCTGAGAGAAGTTGGTAAATAAAGATGGAGGCTGTGTCCGCTGCCTGTGAGATAGGAAGACACTGAAAGCTTCCACTAAAGTCAGGGGCTGACAGCAGCTATGTTGACACACGCAACAAAATCCTTGACAGGTGGCGCGCTTCACAGCACTTCCGACAACAGACCCTCAGACAGTCTGCTCATCCTCCAAGACGAGCTTCTCAAGCAATAGAAAAAAAATCGCTAAATGACGGATAAATTCTGTTATAGGCAGATGAATATGGAGGGCTGTACAATATTGTGATGGATGGGAAACAAATGGCGCCGTCTTCTAGCAGCTGAAGGCATTGTGGGGGTGGGGGGTGCCACATGATTTGAAAGTGCTGTGTTCGCTGTCGGTTTGTGACTGCAGGGATGTTTGTGAAAGCACAATCTGTGTGTGTGTGTGTGTGTGAGCTGATCCAGAGGTCCGTCTGAGATTCATTTATGCTGCAGTTTGAGAGGAGAAAAGCATCCAATAGGGAACAAAACTCCCCGAAAGACGAGCTCCATCAGTTTCCATCTGCTCCCTGCAGAGAGTTTTACAGAGCTAACTGGTGCTTCAGAAGTTCTCTGAGACAGCGTTGCTGCCAGAAAGCAGAAAGCTGTTGGGTCATTTTCTCTCCCTCTCATGCATGAGACAGTACAGAAGTGGAGCTCAGACTCTTTTTTTTTTTTTACACTTTATTACTCTCACAGCTGAAAGATTGTAATAAAGTAAATTCTCCTGCTCAGATGTTCGTCGACAGAAAAATCTGCCTCCTCTACTCTTTGTTCCTCCTCTTACTTAATACACAGACAGTTCTACTGATGTCTTCCTTACAGCATAGTGATCTGGGTGCATTGTGTACACCTGACATGTTTCTTTCTTTGTGTGCGTGTGTGTGTGTGTGTGTGTATCCATTGCATCATGCTTTTCTTTTTTCCTCTTCTTTTGGAATACACTGACACTGACTGATTGGCTGATTGACAGTAGGTGTATTGCGTCACTTCCTGTTGCCGACACTGATCGTTCTGTTACACGTTGTGTTGTTTGCCACTCGAATTAC
>JAUMHL010000028.1:2310967-2324613 GCA_032362345.1 Sandelia bainsii
GTTGGGTTTTCTATATAGTTCTGTATATATACTTATATTTTGCAAGGTTCTTAACCTTGCTATGTAAAGTGCCTTGAATATGACTTTTGTTATGATTTGGCGCTATACAAATAAAGATGAATTGAATTGAATTGAAAAATTTTTGGCTGGTGGGAGTATTTCATCATTGTAAGCTGCATATACACTGACACAAACGACAAAAATACAGGAAAACAGGGTTGTAGTTTATTCCTTTTGTTTTGAGTCAAGTTGGTTCACACGTAGGTTATGAAAGAAATTACACTCGGAGATCTTGAAACAGTTCAATTTAAATTAGCTCAAATTATGATTTAAAGAGACTGACGTTGCAGGTCATTTGTAACAGCAGCAACATTTTCAGTAACCTTACTGTGTTTATTTAGTGCCAGATGTTTCTATGCCTAATCCCAACCAAACTGTTTTTTGTTGTCTACATTTTTGACCATTTATGGCAAAAATTAACACCAGCCGCCATGTTTGTCATCAGCTGTGGACCCATATCCACTGCATGACTCATTGGATTTTATATAATCTGCAGAGCTGATGCTTCTCGTGTGGGACTGGTCTCCTGCTGTTATCAATAATGATGAATATAAGCAGAACAATCACACTGAGACTAGAACATCTCCCAGCTCCCATCAGACTACTGTCATTACTGAAGTTCCAATGTTGTGGGAGGTTCAGTACTCAAAGTGTCAGAGAAAGAGGCAATATGTGGGGAGGAAAAGAACATTTCAACATACTAACAGTACATATATCATAAAATTCTGCTGATCGTTGCCTCATTCTGACCCATAATGCACCTGTTTTCTAACTGTCCCACTTTATATATATGATGTCCAATTAACCTGCATTGCCTAATAGTATATGAAATATTTATATCAAACCAAAACACAAAAATCTATCCTCAATAATAACTAAAATATTCAGTCACAGGGGCTGACTTTTAGTTTATTTAAGTACATGTTGGAATACTCACAGGCCACCATCTGCTTGCATTCAAGTATTTTAATATTTGCTGTACTTCAACTTACAGGATCTAAATAATTCCACCAGCTCCGATGGACACAGTCCCTCCACGCTATCAGGATGTGTAACGTTATCCTAAACACGGTCGGGGAAAAAAAAAAGTCACGTTCACGGTAAAAGACACGGATTAGTGCACATGAAAGACTAACATGATTTACCTTTAGTCTGCAAGATGTGAACTGATATGGAGCTTTTAGCTATTTTTAGGTAGTTATGGGAAATCTTTGCTTCAAACCTGTGTCAACGGGGACGAACACATTATGAGTTTTCATGTCCAGTTCCAGTTTGGATCAGTTGCTGATAGATCAAAATCATACAGTGCGTGATGTTAAAGGACTGTAAATGTTTGTTCTTTTAGTTGATTATTTTTTTTTTTTACTTTACAGTACATTATGCTGCACTATCACATCAGTTTTACATAAAAAACATCATTCACATCAAATCATTTAGCCAGTATAATTTAGAAACGTTACAAATCTGATCACTTTGTAATGTCAGTATGACGTTCATGAAGAAATCAAATAAAGAAACATGGATGTAAATGATAAATCAGTTATTCTACCCTGTAAACACCCTGAAAATCTGAAGCGATGAAAATGATCTGCCCAATCAGTAGGATAATTTGGCTAAAAATATACTGTAATGAGCTTAATAAATGAGGATGCAAAACAAAATCCCTGATATCTTTTCATACTGCTTTTCCTCTCTTTGCTTCTTAATTGCCAACGTGTGATATGTGACCTGCGGCGTGTGTGCAGTGATCCCGACGTTACTGCAAATTGACGAGACAGAATTCACGGCGGGGCTCAGACCGCACTTCGTGTGACAGCCTTAATTGCCGAGGCCCTGGTGGTGGGCCGCTGGAGTTTTTATTAACAAGCAGACAGACCCCCTACACTCACATCACACCCCACCCCATCCACCGCTATGGTCCCAGATGAAATTAGGAGATCTGCTACACTGAAAAGTCTGGTTCTCCGCAGGTGATGAGGCGGAAGACTTAATTGGAAAATCTGTCTGCGAGAAGAGTCCAGGACATTCAGAGTTGATTCAGTGCCAACAAGCAAAAGGTCCTATATAGGGAAATCAGTGCATTATCTAACTACTCCACTCATCCACAGCTGTGCACCAGCAAACTGTATCAAAAAGTGTAGAAGGCTGAGAACTGAGGAGGCAGCAAATGTTATTTGCGCTGGATGTTGATAGTGGTGCTGGTAGATTTAGGATCAGTAACCAGCTAGGGGCACTTCAGATAAAACCTTTTAACCTGTTGTCTTCAGTCCATCATCCGGAAATCACAAACACACATATAGCACAAAATTTCCAACCTGACAACATGTTTCTGTTCATTATATTAGAGATGCTGAAGACAAGCCATTACGCTGCAGTTCTAGTGATGTCTCACAGATGAGTTTCTATATGCACTTATAACATGTAAAACGTACTGTACAGCGTTCACTCTCCTTTTAGCTGTGACAAAAATACCAGCTTCTGTAGCCGCTCTGTGTCTCCAGCTGCGTCTGTCTGCGGTTTGCTGCTGAGCAGGTAGTGGACTGTGCCCTATGTCTCCTTCAGCCTTTGTAGGTGATCTGACCCCCCTGTTACCACCCCCCCACTCCCCCATCTCGAACCAGTAAAAGGTCAAGACAGCGATAATGGTAGGAAATGTCACCATGTCCTTTGAGAACAGCTAAATGAATTAAATCAGTTTGGCTACTGTGAAGCAGGCTGAGCTCAAAGAGCAGCTCTGCAGCAGAGACACAAACGTAAGAGGTGCATTGTCAACAAATGATGACGTCGCACTGCTCGAAACAATCCTCAGATAAACCTGCATTTGTTTCTGAACTGGTCTCATGTAAGTGAAGTATTTTCAACATGTAACAGTCAATGAAATGATGAATGTATGAATGTATGGTTGTGTTTATTATAGAAAGTGGGTAGTTGGCTGGTGGAGCAGGAAGTGCAGGGCGATGCCACACTGAGCTACATCACACCCGGCACTACACCTCTTTTCACTTTCAGTCTCAGTCAGTGCACTTTTACCACCACCCCCTGGAAGCTCAATTTTCTCCCCGCTCGGCATGTTTACCTTACACCTTCCTGCGATCAGAGAGTGTCCCGTTTCTACCGGTACTGGATCAGGCTGCACAGCAGGGAGAGGAGGGACATGGTGCTGTGGGACTGAGAAAAGTGGTTCACATGCTTAGCAAGATTACACCGTGTTTACATCACCACAGGTGTCACAAAGCAAAGTTCAGACTTGTGTCATGGCACACTTTGAACTTCAGCAGAGAACAGGTAGAAACAGCTTCAGTGTTGATCCCAGAAATGTTATAAGAGACATAAAAGCAAGAGACACTGGATCAAAGTGGGATCAAAAAAATAATCAAATAAGGTTAAAAATGGAGATTTAAATGAAGCTTTCCTGACTTGGTCTACCAGACATACATCACCACAGCAGTTAAGTGCAACATAACCGTAGACTGCACAATGAGCCTCTTTGGCTCAGGAGGTCGATTGAGCTAATCCACTAATCACAGGGTTAAATCCCTGGCTCCTCCTGAGGATTTAACCCTGGGGCTCCACACGTTAAAATGTCCATAGCCAAGAATCTCATACAGTCCTGACGGACAGGAGAAAGGAGGAAATGTATACTGTGTCCCACTGAAGCCATATATCACAGGGGTGTCTTTGGCTTTATGTACAAGGGTTTTGGCACGGTTATCTCTGCAGCCTGCCTGTAACAAACAGGGGAAAAAAGCCATTAAATGAGATAAGGAAGTCAGGTAGATTGAATTCCAGACTTTGACCTTTCTCTTTTTCCCCATTTCTTTTACAGACACTATGTAGAGATGGCGTTCTACATTAAGTGAAATGAAAGCAAGCCAGTGAAGTGTGGTTAGGTACAGAGTTTGTAATTTTGTCCTGCAGGAGGCTCTAAACCTTCAACTTTTGTCTTAAATTCTTCACTCAATGCTTTGTTGAAACCACTGTGTCTGCTATGTTAATCCACTGTGAGAAAGAGTTTGGGAAGAACTAAAAAGGAGCCACCTGATGGCTGTGATTTTTATGCTTAATGTGTAACGCAGAGCCCTAGAGACAGCAGGTCACCTGATTCATGTAGGGTGATTGAGTCACTAAGTCAAAAATATACCAGATGTCATAATCTTAGCTGATTTCAGTTTGGAAAAACGTGTTAAACACCTAGTTCAACAGCACCACCACCACCACCAGCTCCCAGTGTTTGAAACTATTTCCACGGTCCAACGTTACTGAAGATAACAGAGTCTTACAGAGTCAAACTGAGATGTCGTCACTCTCTAAACTGGTGTAACGTTGCTTCCAGAAAGGATCCATTAACTCTTCAGCGCTTTGAGACATAATCTTATCAGTTGGTAACGAATCATCAAACCACTGTGGAGGTGGAGTTTCTGCTCTTACTCTCAACAAATCTCTAAATCTAAATGGGCACATTTCCACAACAACATGCTGTTAAGCAGATTGAATTTTCCATTTGTTTTGCGTCTTTTTTCATCCTGACCTGTGTTTAGACTGTTTGCCGTTAGCTGTTTTACGGGCATTGAGTTGGGTTTGGAAATATTCTGCCCCAAAGATGTTTTCATGCAACAGTTTTGCTGGTTGCTGTGAGTAGTTTTCACATTGTTTAAAGAGAAATCAATGTCTGAGGTGTTATTTCTGTTTGTCGACTTGATTCAATCTAATTACTTTCAGCTATTGTGGCGACTGTTGATGATGAAGAGTATGATGACCCCATTAATGTCTTCTGCAGAGCTGTGATTATCTGATTGTTCAATCAGTGGCACATCAGCCCTGTTTCAGTTTCTGAATCAATCAGAGACAAAGGGAGCAATCAAAGGTCTGGGCCAGGCTACAGATGAAGGCTCGGGATACTTGATATTAGTATTAGTAAACTACAGTAATTAGTTAATTAAGTTACTAATTAAGTAATTAGTAGGCTGTCAGTCCTTTTCTGTTTTAGTATTTACTAGAAACCAGTCAAAAAAAAAAAAAAAAGTTGATTATTTGAAGCGATACACCTACACTTCAATTCACAATTCAGCTTGATTTGTGAGTGTGTCATACATCATGTAGAAAGATCTAACTCTCTGTAAAGACTGTGTCGATACGTCTCTGTAAACCAGGGGCAGATCTGAGCTTTAATGGTGGCTCATCCAGAAAATTGCTTCCGTTCTCTCAGCTTTAGAGCAATTTGTGATTTATGGTGTTTTGTTTGTTTTGCTTTAATCCTTCATGGATGGAGAAATAATGAGTCCCTCTGCTCTACAAAACAATTGGCTGTGGCTTTTCTAACAAACACATAAATACCCTGCATGCTGCAAACAAACTATAGCCACATTGGCATACTGTATGTGCACTTTATTTCTGCAGAATGCCAGTAAAGGATTGTGCACAAATCTGTCCACGCAAAATCAATCTGGGTTCAGGTTGGACTTACTCCAGGTATAAGTAGAAAACCATGCAATCCAATTTCACACTGAATCCATTTTTCACATGGCTACACACTGAACAGCTGCTTTGATGCCACTGTGTTAATGACCATCACTCCAAATACAACCCAGTTAGAGTGCGTGGTAATTAAATGCAAAGGCGTTACTCTACATACTGGACTCATTTATCACACCGAACAAGAGCGAATATGTCTTGTCTTACCCAGGGACACAGACACACCATCATGTTTATTAACTAGAATCTCAAACCTTTTTAGCAACTAGGGAACCCCTACCTGTGTCTTCTCAGAGAACCAAAGTCTAAATTTACTTGCTAGGCCAAATGTTCCTGGTTCTGAAAGCTCCTCGTACCTTGAGTAACACTTCCTGAGTTTGGTGTAGTGTGTCTGATTGGTTAAACACAAGGACAGAAGCAGTGTTAATTTGTGTTAATCACAAAAAGCACTAACTGTGGCCTCTAGAGGCTCATTACTATTGCAGCAATATAAAACATTTTTGTTTCTATGAGACAACAGGTCACTTGTCAGTATAACATTACTGTGATGCTGACATTTTCTCCTGGTTTCTGGTCTTGATCTTAAATATTCAGGTTGAATTTTGAACTGCACTCTCTGATATCGCCTTTGAGCTTTATATTTGTCTTAAAAACAAAAACAACAACCTTGGGAACACTGTTCCTCAGGTGGAACTAGAGTATGCGCTGTGGCTCTCAGGTTAGTTTAGATACTAAAGGACAAACTGAGTGGTGAATCTGAGTCGTTTCAGTTTGCTGTTTCTGTATGTTCTCTTTATCATTTATTTTCTCTGGTGATATTCTATTCCTGATGTGCATATTTTAAATTACATTTGCTCCTGGTTTCATAGCTGCTAATGTAGGGCTGATGATGAATGATTGATGAGTAAAAGCTAACAGAGTACAATAAACCAGTTTCCTGCAGAAAATGCATCTAATTGACATAAAAATGAATGACTTTGTAAGTGTTGACTTTTTCCTTGGGATCATTCTGTCATCCCAGTAAAATATAACCTTTTAATTTTACATTGGGTATTGAAACATGAGTTTGTGGTTTAGATTTAAAGCCTAAGAAAGTGAACGAAGCCATCTGGAAACATGCATATGTGTCCATATGTGTTTGTGTAGTCATTTGATTTTAAATACTGCTAGTTTGGCGGTTAGTTGTTGACAGCTGCAGCAGGAACACAGTTGGCTGTTTGCTAATTTTTCCTCCAGAGAGGAAACAAGGCCAAAAGCCTCAATCCACATTCTCTCTCTCTCTCTTCACTCTGCTGTTTGGCTTCCTCTCCTTTGTGGCTTGGGAGTGTTCATTGTAAGCTTTGTTGAGGTTGTTTGAAGATGTGTCCTTAGTCAGTATGAACTTGATCTGATTAAACTTATGATCAGGTGAAGTGACGTAGATAGAAAGACACCATTAAATAGAAATCTTTCACTCTGATTGTTAACAGTGCCACTAATCCTTGTGAGGATGAGGCTGAGTTAGACAGATGTCAACTGAAATGATTCCTCATGTAACTTGAATAACTTGATTACTATGAATCCTCGATGCAAATTCTTTACTTCTAAGTCCACTGTATATCACATGGATGGTTATTACTGCTGCACAATGCTCTACACTGTGGTGGAGATTACAGAACATTACCATTTTAAAGTAAAGGAGGTGTATTGTCATGAAATGCAGCAGCTAGCGCATGAAATAAAGATGAGAATGAAAATGGGAAAGAGAAATGAAAATAAAGACACCTTTTTTAGCTAATGCAGTTTTATCACATCTAATAGGCCTAATTATAATAATAATGTAGCTGAGTGGCAGAATCTTGGAGTTTGGATATGTGGACAGATTAGTAAGTTTGTTTTCTCTGTATTCCACGAACAGCCTGGAGTTGAGCGAGTGTGTTGTACGTATCCCCGGAAGGCCGGAAGGCTCATTCTGCAGGTACTGCCTAATCAGATTACTCGGTGGAACAATCGATAGAATAATAATTATTATTAAAATCATCATTAGATGCAGCCATAGTGTCAGCCATGCTAGATAAAGTTGCTTTGCTGATAGACTGTATGGTTGGGTCTCATAAGATACAGCAGCATCACCAGTGTTTTTATGAGTTTGTCTTTTTGCCCCCATAGAGTTCAAACTCTCGTTGCTGCTTGGATTCAGTGAGCGCTCCCTCAAACAGCCTTACTATAAGTGGTTAATCCTTTGGCACGTCTCTGGCTGAATTCAATTTCTTCATCTTCACAATGGATTGTTAAAAGAAAAGAGCAGAACATGAGTATGAGTGATTCACACCATTTATAACGATCTTCTTTACCACAGCATGACTGACTGTTGTACAAGAGGCTGATGATGCAAATTTGGATTAAATGCCAATATGAGTGTCCAGGAACACTGTAAGCTCTTGAGTTGTTAAACACTTGGCTATGGCTGAATACAACTGGTCTGCTGAAAGGAGGAAAACGTTAAGTACAGTACACTGGTAAAACCTGGATTTCTGACTTTCCACCCTCGATGTAACAAATATCAGCTGCATTATGATGCATTATGATTATTATTGCTAATGCCCTTAAAAGCTGTTGTTTTCTCCACCATCTCCCGCATGGCAGCTTTAAAGCTGCTGGAAGATGACAAAGTTCACCCTTAGGTGAAGACTCAAAAGTGGGGAAAATGGAAATGAGGGGGGTAAGAAGACAGAAGAAGTTGTGTGGTTTAAGGTACTGTGGGTTGGCTCATCAAAACTTAATGGGGAACTGTCACGTGGAACATTGATGCCTGTGTGTGTGTGTGTGTGTGTGTGTGTGTGTGTGTGTGTGTGCACAGTGGTGGGGATCCCAATGAATAATAAAGTGATCGCTCAGAGTTTTCATTAAGTTAAGATGCACCACAAAGTGAGTCCTCAGCCAAGGACTCGCAGACAGTATGACTTTCAGACGAGAGACAGGCAGAGACGGTCACAGTGCTCAGTGAAAGTCAGAAAGCTCCAGGGAGAGAAACATGATAGATCTGCTGTGAGTGTGAGAGAAGAGTACTTTCTCCCCACGGTCAGCATTTATACTCTCTCCTGCACAACTTCTTCCTCTTTGCCCTCTAAAACTGGTCAAACATGAAACAAATCATTGGATCTTTTTTACTTTCAAGGCGAAAATCTTTTCAAAATTCAGGTAGTTTAAATTTCCTCAATTCTTGACATACTCATCAAACTTTCCTCTGAATATTAATACATAGTTTAACTACAGGCCTTTGCCAGTCTTTCTATTACGAGATGAGTCTGAGTCATCACATTCATAAGATGAACCCACTTTTTGACACATTTTGACCAAGACGAGACTGAGTCGAAATGCGAACTAGACACTGTCCGAATCAAAATTCAAGTCAAACTCAAAACACCTATCGGTTAAACATTCAGAGGACGTGTCCAAGTCAAAACCATCCATCAAAAGACCACAGAACCCAAGACAAGTTCAAGATTAAGACCAGACTCGAGCTACTTGAGCCCTGATGTTTGCAGATGCTCGCTTGTCTCTGCACCTCTGGCTTTTCTAGTGCAATGTGCTGCCTCAGCTGGCAACATGCAGCGTGCTCCACATTTAAAAGCCTCCTGGGATTTTGTTTTTTATGCTATTTCACATTACGAGTTGCTCAAACTGGCAAGCCAGCACTAATCTTACATAACAATGCTCTTATTTTACAATAGCAAACACGATAAATAATGACATGTTTTCAACACGGACAACGCTCCGGACAAAACAACTGCTTTTTGTGTAACTTCATTTAACATCGTCTGTGTCTCTGACAGTGGTATTGATCGGGTCTTCCTCTCACTCAAATGCCTTTTAATGTCTCTGTTTCCTCTCAGTGAGTTCTCTTGTTCATGCTCTGAGGCTCCAGGCTTCACTAGAAACAAACTCAAGGGACAGATTCCAGTCCATTAAGTAAAAAAAAAAGAAGCTCCACGACCATTCACACTCATTCTGCTTTTATTCAATTGTTGACGATGTTTTAACTGGATTTAAAAAGCTACAGTATATAACTCTTGTACATCAGAGCATTTCACAGTTGCTTGGTTTTCAACATGCCCCTGTCTCAGCTTCAGTGGTGGGTGTCATCATTATGTACAACTCCGACAACCCTGCTGTTCTACTTCTTTAGCTTTTCTGGTGCAGTGGAGATATTTCTATCAGCATTTATCGCATGTTCCCAAAGTGCATAGTACCTGCTGTCTGTGGGCCGACTCGTGCAGAATTGTCTCTGTTCTGATTGAATTGCTCAAACTTCAGGCTCGTGTTCAGATTTACCGAGGGTCCAGTTCTGCCCACCCTCATCAATATAACATGTCTAACGGTACATTAATCAGATTTAAGCTACAGTAAAAGTCGACACGAGCCACTGTTGCTGTGGTGGTGTGAGGTGTTAAATCATTTTTTAACTTTATCTGCACTCTGTGTATGAGCACTGGTTTATGGGGCAGCATCAGGCACCACTGTGCATTGCTGAATTTTTTTTTCATTTTAGTGATATAATCACAAACACCAAACTTTTTTTGATGGGGACTTTAGTGAATTGGACAATTATTTTCTCTCATCTACTGCAGATGCTCATGTTTATTAATTAATTGTATTTTTTCAGATTCTCTTCTCTTGTTCCTCTTTAAACCTCTGAACGCCTCCTGATGAGCTTGTGCTATAGTGATCTAAACAGGGCCCAAACCCTCTGTAAATTGACTTGAATTGAACCAATCTATTACCAAATGTTGCCAAAGTGGAACATCAAGATGTCTATTACAGTGAGGCCTGATTTGATTTCACCTTTATTTAGTTGCCCAGATGATGTGACTAATGCAGATCTAATAAAAAAATCTTTCAAACTGCAAATGTAGTCCGATACGACTGCATTCCAGAACAGATTATGTGATAACAGCGCAGCCTGCAGTAGATGTGACATTTTTAAGTGATGAGGGACTGATTTTTACATGTCACAGTGAATTTTTCCAGCCTGTGAAAGTCCTCTGTGGCCCCAGACGAGCATTGTCAAATTTGAGAACATTACTCAAAGTGGAATCGGAGGATCTCCAGGTAAATTGAAGGACGTACCATCCTTTGTGGATACAGCCTCGGATTACCTATTCAAGTATGAAATAAGAGTTTCTGAATGACTGGTCAGTTTTGATAAACGGTAAGCCCATTGGTTGCTATAAATGTGTAAATGGCACCACACAGCTGCCTGATTTAATTCACCTCGGTAAATCACAAGTCAAGTTGCTGTTAGTGGGATCTGAACAAATGAACTGTGACATTTTGTGAGAGTCTATGATGACAGGGAACATTTTCATGATTTCCCGTAAAGGCTGAGGCACAAATAGCTGCACTGGGATCCTTAGCTGCATTATCCAGGATACAAAAGAATCTTCAGTGTGTGTGTTTGTAAGCTAAACATCAATAGTGTGTATTTTTCATGCAGAGAAGCAGACTCTCACAGCGTAGCAGTAGAACAAGTTGTTAAGTGAGCTCTGCGGTCACCCAGACGTCGATCTCATGCATAATGTACGTGCAACAAGTGAGGCTGAACGAAATCAATACTACATAAACAAGCTTTGCAAACTAGTTTAATGACATTAATATTAGTCAGTATTGCAGAAAGCACTCAAGGTTTTGTTCTTGATCATATTGGTTTTCTTTTATTGTTTGTGAATAATGTGCTTGTACATAGCTGGGGGGTTAATGGTCTGTATTTAATGGGCCAGAGCAAGATTATAGTATATTTAACCATAAATAACCATTTGCCATAAATCCTCCTTTATACTTGACTGCCACTAATTTCCTCAGGCAGTTTGGATGGATTTGGACCAAAAATGTAGTATTTTTGATTGTTTTGCAAAAGTTATAATATCTTTGTGTGTTGCTCTACAGTGAACAGACTGTGAACAGAGACTGTTTGAAAACCTGATTTCCTGATTGTGAATCCAAGGATGCTCTGGCATTCAGTATTTCAGAGTTAAGATGAGTTAGACATAAGCAAGAAGTGAAAAGGATTATGTGATGTTTTCAATAAAAGGTTGCTGCTAGGCAGCAGACCGGGAAAAGAAGAGTTGTCATTGGTCTCTGCATCAGCACATGAGTCTAAGGTAGCTCTAAGGTCACTTGTTCATTATGGAGAAACTTGTAAGCTGAAACAAGTGTCTGCAAATTGTTTTCAAACAGCCACCTCTTATTCAAATTCTTTTTATTGCCACGAACAAAGCTGGGATAACAAAAGCTGGTTGCACAAGGTTTTCAGTGTAGGTATAATAAATGTACGTGCATGAATGTGCAAGTTATAGTTTAACGCACAATAACACTCATTTTGATTAGATATAAGTGTTTATTATGCTGTACACTCACAAACATTAAATTGTATCATAAGTTTGTCTATAACTTCAGCTCCTATGAACAATTATGAACTGCTTTCTAAATGGTTATCCTAAACTTTCTGCGTACATTAGCAAATTACCTATACATTAATTTAAATGTCAGTGCCAGATATGATGGTTTGAAGGCCTAACTCTGTAAGCATAGAGTTAGGCCCCAAACATGGTTCAAACAAGTGCGTGAGTTTAGATGCTTTGAGCTATGCAAAGTGTGTTTTGTGCATTGTTGCGTTCATATGTGTCACATGAAACATCTATACGCGAGATACAGTCTGACTTCCACTCAAAATAGCCACAAATTCAACAGCATTCTAGCTCAACATGTCCATTGGCATATATATGATGATTTATCATTTCTTCATTTAGACAGAACTGAAATAGCTTTTTTCTTCCATCTGTGCAATAAGTAGCGTGCAACAGTCACATTAATTAATGTTCATTTATTACTATGGTCTTGGCCTCTATCGCCGCCTTGTGGACAGAGCTTGATCACCTCCACAGCCACTGTAAGAGTGCACGTTGTCTATATTCACCAGGGGTGTGCGTTACTGTCTGGGCCAGGCATTCTGGACACTGATACAGAAGTTTAACGGAGACTAGAAGAAGGTGATGAACACAGTGATGCTATTGTCTTTCACACCTTTCTCAATCTTGTGTTCAAGTGTTAATTCTGTGTACTGGTGGTTTCTCAGTCTTAAATGGATCATTTTCCATTTTGACAGGCTATGATAGGAGTATTAGTGATATCAGCCCCAATTACTGACCGTAACAAGCAGTCATGATGTATTAGTGAGTGTATAAAGAGAATGGATCAGTTCTTGCTGAGAGCAAACACTAATGGAAGCCAGGAGAAGGTGTCGACAGTGATGTTAAAGGGGTCATTATATTTTCGTTTTCTGATGTTACGTACATAATTTTATGAAGTTGGGTTCCCATGTTACACCTAGTCAGAGGACGAAAGCTTGAGGTGAACAGGTGAATGCTGAATGGTGATGAATTGTCCAGGGTACATTCTGGACAACTGGCTTTGTTCTCAAGACTTTTTCAAAATGCTCCATCGGTTGTCAGGCAGTGTGGAAATCCATAAACGACCATCCAATTTAATTTCCTACCCCCATTTTAGACCTCTACACCCACTAAGTACATCATCCCGCCCACCCTCTTTGGTTAGCCACCCAGCTCCGCTCATGGCTGGCGCTAGCTAGTCTGTGCAAATGTCAACCTGTCATGCAGAAAGTGTTTTTTGTTTTTTTTTGTATGAAAGTAAATTAACTTAGCTTTCTTTTTCCAAAGATAAAATCATAACTAGAACTGCAAGCAGTTATGACAGGGGTCCAAGCAAATCTTGCGCATGGGCCCTTTGCTCACCTCGCCCACTGGTCCTACGTCTTGAGTGGATTCAGAGGAAATCAGGGAGGATAGGGATAAAAAACTTGTGACTGTGCAGTGTATGGTTTGGGAGCTAGAGTTCAAAACGTGTTGACCTTATTAATAGCGCCACCTATTGGTAGACACGTGTCATTTTTTTCTATTCAAGTAGCGTTGCATGTACTGATCACGACTGAAACATTAAATGATTCAAAAGTGTTGACATTAAAAAAAAAGCCATCCTAAAATTGGGCGAGAGGCGGGGTACACCCTGGACAGGTCGCCAATCCATCGCAGGGCCGACACATAGAGACAAACAACCAT
>JAUMHL010000028.1:2324713-2338765 GCA_032362345.1 Sandelia bainsii
CCGGAGAGAACCCACGCAGACACGGGGAGAACATGCAAACTCCACACAGAAAGGCACCCGGCCGACCCGGGGATCGAGGCGACAGTGAGGCGACAGTGTTAACCACTACACCACCGTGCCGCACCGTCAAGTACAACATAATGTAAAAAATAAGGTAATGTTTTTTTTTTCAAAAATTCACAAAAATTGAAAATTGATCAAAAAATCTCAAAAATAATCTAATAGGACTAGCCCAGTGTAAGGTACATCATCATTTTATTTCATGCCCTTAGCTTGAAAACTCTTTAAAATAAAAATACAAACATTTATTAATAACATTGCAAGAACATTAAAACTTTTACAGTACGCATATAGCTTCACTGATCCAAATGAAAATCAAAAGGCTTCATAGGGGTGGTCCGGAGAAAAGGTCTGCCAAGTTTCATACCGATTAAAGTAACGGTTGTGAAAATACAGACGTTTACCTGTTTTTCAAACCTCTGAAAAAGTAGAGTGACGGACTTCGAAATAGAGCATAAGTTAGGGTGTATCAAACTTTTGGGATGATCCAAGGAATGTGTCTTTAAAATCCTAACTCTGTGGGTTGAAATTGTGATTTTTAATAATTTTTTTGAAATTTATTTTTTTGATCATAAATCACGCCCACTTTTTCAAATCATTATCATATCACAGGGGTGGACTTAGGGTGGTGCCCTAACTATATGTCTGGACTTTGGTAAAAATCTATCGAGCCATTGCTGTGATATAAACTATTCAACTTTATAGCGCCCCCTAGTATTTGCAAATTACCAAAGTTGATAGACTTGCTCAATATTGCATTGCCAACTTCTGCCATGAATTCCGTGTTGTCATCTGCTATTATGGCCGAGATATTCAAATTTTTCCATTTTGCTAGTTACCAATTAAAATTAGCATAAATATAACTTGCGTGTTTTTGATAAAGGCAACTTTTCCTTTATTACTCTTTTGTTGACTTGCTATGTAGATGAAATACAAAAAGTTTTGCGCCGATCGGGCCTTAACCCTAGGAGGAGTTCTCGAAAATAGGTTTCACACTTTTAGAAAATTTGCAAAAAAACGCTTCAAAATTTCTAATAAATTTCTGTAAAAAAGACTCAGAAACATTCACTGAGTATAGAAATATAAAGCTTTAAGGCATGCGATATGTGATTTGGGAGTTAGAGGTCAAAACGTGTTGACCTTAATAATAGCGCCACCTATCAGTGGGCATGTGTCATTATTCCTATCTGAGTAGCTGTGGAGGTACCGAGCGTGAATGGTAAAAAACATGTTTCAAAAGTCTGACAGGTTAGGCTGGAGCATACGTTTTCTCTGAAAAAAAAAGTGAAAAAATAAGAAAAAACAAAAGCAAAAATAATAGGGTTCACAACCTGCCCCAGTTTTTAGTAGGATTTTTAGCTAGGTTGTTGCTGAAGCACAGGGCGTAGTTCTGCCCACAGGAAGTCTTTCACAAGCTGGCCAATCAGAACAAAGAGAGAGAGAGAGATGGTGAGGAAGTGGGGTTTTAAAGATACAGGAGTTCAAACAAAGAGGCATTATAATATTTGTACATTTTCCACTTGAAAATCACATCATCTTGTATCAGTGGAGCCCCAGAATAAAGATATAAACCCTAAAATAAGCAAAATATGAGCTGCATTAAAAGGGGCCAGAACATGCAAAACACTGCTGTGGTCTTTTAGGTTTCATTGTTTAAATGTTTTAATAATCAAGGTCAGATTTACTTCACATTAGCAACAAATATAGCCCTTCGTTTCAACTTGACATTGAAACTCTGTCTTGAGCTAACTGCTAACAATTCAAATAGGTCAAAGGTCGAGAAACAGTCACATCAGTCATATATGAAATAGTGATTGTGATGGATAGACATCATTTTAAAGGGGACTGGAAATTCTATCTTCAAAGATTATTCAACATAACATGTTCTCCAGCTGAGATTTGATGGGCTGACTGTTCATTTCATCGCTGCGTGAACCTCTGAACAGGATTCATTGAATGACACCACCTTTCAGATAAATCCCTCAGCTTCACAGGAGAATTGAAACTCGTGGGCTGCATCAATATTGTGCAAAGGAAGAATGATGCATTTGTCAATGTCACCGTTGGCAGAGAAACCACAGCAGTGGCTAAAATCAAAATGAGTCAAGGCTTTCTCGATGTCGGCAGTAATCACTCTGGTTTTATTTGGCTTTTGATTCTAACACGGGCATCGTGCTATTGTTAATGATTAGCTGTGTTATTTGCCAATTTAAAGTCACATCCTGACATATGGATTTAGCCTCAATATAATTCAACATCATGAGAAAACATAATTATTAAAAAGTGCTTCACCAAGGACAAATCATTATTTATTTAATCTACAATATTATACCTCCTCTTCTCAGCATATACATCAATCAGCTCTATGTTCACTAACATATAACATATATTTAAAGCTGCACCGATTCATTTTTTATTTTAACAATTGATCAAATTACTACATAATATGAAGGCTGTTTCTTATAGTGATGAACCAACATACTGTACAAATATCACTCAACTTTGCATTAAGGCTAAGGTGTAAAAGTTGCACACAGTCGCTTTATGCTGTGTCCCTGTTATTGTGTCCACCCCCTGCATGTTCCAAGGTGAGGCTGAATCTATGAAACAGAATGAGAGGTTCAAGGGATTTGTCTCAGAGGGAGAGCTGAAAGCATAAACGCCCTAGAACACATACTGACAGCAAGGACACAGGAGTCAAACATTTGAATAAACCTGAAACTTGCCTATAGAAAATCCTCAGTGTGCACACATTAAATAGTCTCAGTCAAATCAGATCTAACAGAAAGACACGAATCCTGGCACATAAAAGCTCACGTATCAGTCACACTATGCACCTGTAGATGTGCCCTGAAGCACATCTTTACACTTGTGTTATTTTCTTCAGTTTTATAGGTATAAACACAATGACTGTGTGTTGTGTTCTACCAAAACCCATTTGATGAAGTTACTTAGTACTGTGCCTGAACCCATTCTGTGTATGCATCCAACTTCATCTGTCTTTACTTTGAGTAAATCAGTAATCAGACTTACTTGTTAAAACCATTCAAACCAAATACATCACGATTTTCCAATTCATTCACCTTCTCTTTAGTCATGGTTTGGTAAGCACATATTACCACAGTAACTATAGTATATTAGACTATAGGACTACACCGTATTGTGCTATTATACTACTATACGATACCCTTCCCTTTCTCTACCTCCCTGTCTCTTTCTCTCTCTGTTGACAGTGCTCCTAGTGGTGATTAACTATAATTACCCAGTGCTCAGATCAGTCTCACCTCAGTGTAAAATGTACTTCACTGCTAAGGCACTGAATGAACATGAAATATAATTTTTGTGGCAGCAGTGCTCTTTGGAAAAATGTAATGCTCCTTTCCTCGTTGGCAAATGTCAGCAGGAGATGCTCCAAGAGCAGGTGGAGATGGAAAGGTCAGTGTTCTTGGCTTTTCAACTCGGTGTCGGTGATGTATCGGGTCCCAATTGCGGTAGAGTTCTTGGACCCTGCTTGTAAATCCTATATGCCCCACCTGCATGTTTTCTAGTTTTCTAGACCAAGCGCAGTGCATTGCTGTCTCCGGCTACAACTGTACGACACATTTTCAGCAGCAGAGTCATTTTGAGAGAAACATGCTGATGCCAATTTTCTATGGTAGCAAGTGACAATATTGTCATATTCACTTCATCTGCAGTGTTTCATTCCTACACAATTTCCACTTTTCTATTTACTTTTTACTAAAATGCAACTAAACGTACATGTTTTGTAGGAAAACTAATCACTGGCTGGATTGTGTTTGGCAAAAGCTTCTTTGTTGAAAGAGTGAAGCGCTATGTTAGTAACAGCAGAGTCTTCTGGAGGCGGTCGGGGTGGATGATGGGAACACAAAGCACACAACTGTCAAACCAGAGCCTGAGGTTCACATCCACAGTGAGTCAGTAGGGGAACGTTTCAAGTTTCTTTTATTTAACCAGGGTGGGTTCTCAGGAGATTCCAGATCTCATTTTTCGAGAGAGCTGGCCAAGACACTAGCATCGTAAAACACAACTGCATGACTTCACCAGTGTTACTGAGTAAAATAGTTATGATTCAATGAAATAAAAGGCACCAGTGAACAATTTAACACAGTTTTCTGGGAGCTAATGTGATGGGCAGTGCTCTCCATAGACCACATAGAGAAGGCACCACCCACTGGAATGCAGGTGGAGCTATCGCCTTATTCTGACAGGTCAAAGTAAGAAGCAGCCCCATTGTTTGAATCTGGAAAGGTTGGTTGGTGTTTGGTCTTGGACTGGTGCAGATTATCACTTTGGAAGTAGCTGTTTTATTAGTTTATTTGTTAAATTCAGATATTTTGTTTCCGTCTTCCTCAACACCAAGGGCAAGGAACTGTAAGGAGGCCATCTTGTGTCTGAAGTTACTGTGGACTTTTTTTTATATTAAAGCAGTCAGTCATCATTCTCTAACCTACTAACTCACTAAGTGCTGTGAATATCTGCATATACCACAGCTGTCAAAAGCTTAATGATGCTGAAGTTACTACATGTGAATAGATTTAAACCACAAGACAAGCTCAGTATTACTGTATATAAATAACATTTCAAAGAGATGAGATTGAAATCACTGTTCATAAATATTAGCAATTACTTAAATAAAAATGATTACAAGCAAAAGAAGTAATGGTCAAACTACAAAATAAGCTCCAAATTTTAGCTGATCAAAAATAATATATCTGCATCTACATACAGTAATATCAGTATTGATATAAGCAGCATCTATTTCGTAGCTGTTTGACTTGAAAGCTCTTTCAGGCTTCAATGTACTTCATTTTGTACAATTTTTAATTTATATATTACATTTTTACAATTTAAAATGTGAAATAGACCAGTTATTAAAGGTGATGGGTCCCCGGCTTGTACAGGTGTACCTGTACTATAAAGTGAGATATCCCTTTAAGTCTGCATCTCTTTTTCTGCTGAGTAATGTGACCTGCTTCTAAGCTTTTTGATGGTGCTATCAGCCTGTGCACAGAGCAGCAAAGGGCCAATTAACTGGACCCCCGCGTAGCTGCTCTGACAGACAGATTACAGCAAGGAATGTAAATGTGGCCTGGATGTGCACAAAAAGGATCATCAGCATGTGTGACTCCCTTGCTGTGACTTTATATGTGACAGAGGAGACATTAGGACAATATATCATATTAAAGTACTTTATTACGGACACTGGGTCTACTTACTCAGTGTTTTAGTGAAGGTGGAATGTGCTGGAGTATAGCAAAGGTTGACAAATGTGATTTATTGGTTCATTTCAGTAGTTTGTTTGTGGCCCCTGTGAGAGAAGCAGGAGCTTTACAGGAAACACTTGGCAATGGAAATTAAAATAACAGTTCATTCATTCAGCTCCTTTCTCCGTAGTACTCCTGTAGTGAATGGCACAAGTCAAGAGCGAAGCAAATTACCTGCGAGTCTTCAGAGATTTGTTCAATCACTTCAAAGCCCGGGACAAATAAGAAGCAACGGTAGACACACGTCCTCGCAGGAGATTTGAAATGTCAACACAGAACAACAAATATACAACATCAGCTGATTGGCTCCAGCAGTTTGTGGATGTCAGGTGACTCTGCAGTTTGGTTGTCTGTTCCCCAGTGTGATGCTGGAAGAATGAACTGAGCTCAGAGCTGAAACTGGGACACACTTGACACCTTTGTTTGAGGCCTCTGTTTGCCTGCAGCCATTGAACGACATAGATGTGTTGACATTAGAGTCAGACAACTGTATCTGTTAACTGCTTAATTATATTTAATGATATGTTATATAAGATTCGATTCTGGCAATCAGTTCTTTAACCAGTGAGCTTTTCCAAATCGTGAGTGAAGCCTGTTGAGATGATTCTGATGCTGGGAATCCTGATGTGAAAGCATCTCTGTGTTCACGTCAAAGGCCATCCACAAATACCGTCATGGTAATAGAGGTCCTGCACCTACCTTTAGATCAAATGTAGTAAGTCAGCTGCTTTGTGCAAAACCTTTGTACAGCATCTGTTACCAGTTTAGCTCCATCATCAGCCTAAACACTGTACAAACAATTGTACATGAGTGTGTTAAAGAGGTACCTTTAAGGTCAGTATGACATGCTAAAGTACACAGTGTAAGTTATGTTGTGTTCTGTGAATGAGAACAGTCTGGATATCTTATAATCTAATTAGCACCATATGCAGGTTGGAAATCGACACCAAAACCACAATCTTTCTTTAATCCAAAGTGTTTTTCTTTCCTAAACCCAACCTAACGCGGGACTCTGAACTCAAACTTGGGTCAGCAGTTTGCCAGTCCTGCACACTACACACCTCAACCACACTATACACCTCTTTGCAACTCAAGCATTAATAAATGTAGCTTAATTTATTCAAAAATGTGTTGCCTCACAACAATAGTCATAATATTACATTACACTGCAACTTACACATTACATTTGCCACTAAATTGCAATTTAGTTGCATAGAAACACAATTATAAGACGGGCTTGGACTTGAGACTTAACTCGGACTTTAGATTCAGGACTCAACAATCTATATTTTACTTTTCATTTTAGTGCATTAAAATGAAAGAAACAAGCTGAATACAACTCCCTCCCTTGTTCTACTTCTGGTAGAAAACACAATGTATGTGCTGAACATAAAATAACAAAAATCCATAATGCAGTTATTACCTGCAGCACATCCTATGTCCTATGGACTGGATGTCACAGGGCAAATGTTAGTGCTCTTTACAACCATAAGAGACTTGAGCATGTTTGCTGCCAGGCACTGTCAGCTAAAAGAGTTAACAGGAAAATGGCACGTTGCTGTTTTTTTATGCATGTAATGTGTCTGTATATTATGGAAGCATTAATCAAACTTCTACTGTAATAACCAAACATGTGTCTTCACCATCATCAGGATGTGCTTTTCCACTACCCCACACTGCATAGTCTTTTATCTCGCTGCTACATTTATGTAAATTAGTCGACTGTTTACTCCACAGGAAAAAATACGTAGTTCACTGGCAGAACAAAAGGAAAAGGAAGCAATTATAGGATGAAGAGGAACTCAAAAATATCTGAAATAAACTGCTAATCCTCTTTTGATGTTTACTGCAGTGTAGAGTGCATCAATCTGTCATCTTTCCTCATTATTTCGGAACTATTTCCAAATGTGGTAGAGTAGGCATCTGCATCTTGCCTCTGAATATTTCAAGTTTCTCAGTGTTCTTTGAAACTTTTTGGCCTGATAAGTTAAGGAAGGGAAAGGAAGTGCATTGTCCTGTGCACTATTCAAGCATCTGTGAGCTTGGTGCACAGAAACAAATAAATAATGTAACACATCTGGGAGTCAAATGCAAAGATGCAAATATCACAATGACTAGATTCAGAGTTATTAAGTGATAAACACAGCATTAGACCTCGCTGGACAAGGAGTTCTGATATCAAGTTGTTCAAATATTTAACAGAACAGATTTACATAAAGTGTTTAACAGCCACTGAAAATAAAACAAGAATCTACTGTAATAAAATGTATACATCATATACAGAGAAGAAATATATAAGATCTTACAGGAACTGAAAACTGAACTGAAATTAAGTGCCTGTTCACATATTGTGTCATCGTTTTTGTTGGGATTTGCTCCTTCAGTGTAAATCAAGTAAGATATAGCAGACATTGGGTCTTATGCAAAAACATTTTCATATCTTTATCTTACCTGTTCTCCCGAGGCTTTTATGATTATTCTTAATTGGATTCAGATAACTTCCTGAACTGCATAGAGTTTGAAATAATTTTCAACTTCACTAAAACCTTCTGTTTGTGAGCCGGTGAACATTCTTCTTATATAATCAGCAGCAGCATAACCATCATCTCCAACACGCTAAATACCCAAGCCCTATTGATTGTCTTTGGCACAAAGAGAACAGTCACATATATCTATTCATCTCAAGTTGTGGGTAAGTTTCCTACAAAAAAAACATCACCCAGAAATGAAATGAGTTTCAAAAGTTGAACCAGTGACATTGTCCTGAACAACTGTAAGTCATCTTGTCAAAGTATTAATTTCTTTTAAATTATTAGTGTCAGATGTTTGTATGAAATGTTCTTGCATGAGAGTGGGTGGAACATTTCTTTATGCTCACGTTAAATCACAGCAGTAATAGATCTAGCTGCACATCAGTATGTGTCCCACCTCAGCTCCACTTCAGATTCCTCCTCCTCATCCAAATTTAGATTTTCTTGCTCCAGTAACTGAACTACACACATATAGAACGGGGGCTGCTAAAACAAACTTTAATTCTAGACAGAACTTCTCTTGAGAAAGAAGATGGAGCTGTAGTTGTCACAGTTTCTGCTTCCATGCTTTCTCTAGTTTTCTTTCCTCTAACAGATGATTTCCTGGAGGTCACAGCACAGATGATTCTTTGGACGTGTAATTGTGAGCAACGACTTTGGCCTATTAGGGCAGCTTTGCTTGTCTTGTACAGTATGTACAATCATGTCAGTGAATGGATGGATGGAGAAACAGGGCTCTTATGGAGTTGAGCTCATAGTGCACAAACAGTTGTTTAAAGAAAACATCTGAACATTTTTTATAACGAGCTTAAGAACTCTTTCTCTCCACTACTTGAGCAGTTGAAAGCTGCTTGGCTGCATTCTCTCTGGTTCTGTGCGACTGTTGAGTGAGTCAGTAGCTTCGAGTAAGACTGGGGAGTCTTAACCCTCGTGATTCATGGACAGCCGCAACGATCCAGTTGTCTTTGACAATGAGCTGAACACGGCCAATTACTCCTGTCAAACACACTCTGCTAGGCTGTGATCAAACATAGTCTATCATACAGCCCACACATGCAATGGTTTCCCTCAAATCCCCAAATTTCCTCAGTTCTCTATTGAGGTTTTGACATTTAGTGTGATTCACAGTTACATTGGGGAAAAGTTTGGGATTTAGTTCTGCCAGTGGGCACTAAAGCAATCTTTGAAGTATCTCAATTCCTGTTATGAAGCAGGAATAGCTTTGGTTTTTTTTTTTTCTTCCTTCCTTCAAGGGTTCGATCTATTATGATCAGAATGGTGTCACAGCCAGGGCAAAACTTCCATTTCTACACAATAAATCTAATGGTCTTATTGGCATGAAACTTATTGCACAATGAACAAGTCCACCTTGTAGTACATACTCCCCTTATGTACTACAAGGTGGACTTGTTCATTTTGGACACTCCAGAAGCTTTACTGTAGAGCTCAGGAACAAATTTGAACTTTTTACACAAAATCTCTTCATCTACATGCAGGTGAATTTACTAAGGAGGGTTGATGTTTTTAAAGGCATGAACCCTTTCAGTTTTAATGACCTTATAAATGTAACTACTGGTATGACTCACAACAGTAAAATAAGTTGGCTTCCATTAACATTTCAGTTTATTTGAGTTGTAAACACTGTAGCCTCTGAGCTTTTAGTCCATTTACAGGCAGAGAGGTCATATACTCTTTTTTTTTATTTGTTGGAATATGTGAATGTTAAGTTAACATTTATTCAGAATTTCTGGGCATTTTTCTTTTTTTTTGTCAGACAGTAGAAAAAGACAGATGACATAACCCCAGTTCTATGAGTATAGGCATATCTGCATAAATACTTTGGTTTGGTGCTTTCTGTGGAGTGTTTTATGCACATAGTCCCAAAAAAATAGCCTGCGTTTGGTCACTGTCGCAAGCTGACACATAGTGAGTGTGAAAATTTTTAGGCAGCTTTGTAAAATTTTTGCCTCATGCTTGAAGTTGAAGTTTTATTCATCTGTCAGACTTTGGCTGTTTAGCTTCTCTCCATTGAAAATAGTAGGATACCCTGACTGACCAAAACTGGGGATAAGTGTCAGTAGATTCATCACAGTGAGAAACACATTTCATATGACACATAGTTTGTAGTCAAGCAACCCATTGTTAATATAAAACATACACGTAAAATAGATATGCTCAGCTTTAAACCAACTATGGCGTGCTACTGACCAGTTTAAAATGTTTAAAAATACTTTGTAGAACTTGTTTTTGTGTATTAATAGCCCGTCTCCTTTTCACCTTCACTCCCAGACAATTCAGCAGTCGTTGTGGAGAAAATGCAAAAGATCAGCTGTGGGAGTAGCCATGTACTATTCTAGGACTGTAATGGAGACAGGATATTGGGGTCAGGAGGTCTGTGTGCTTCACTGCTCTTTCTGCATGTATAATAGGTTGTTCATCTTCAGCACTACTGTGAGCTGTGTCCCACTGCGTTTTCTTTCCCACAATCTGGGTCTGCCCCTGGGTCTTTCCAGTTTCTGCAGTATCTCAGTATCTGTTTTTTGCCCAACAGACATTGCAGCATTTTTACTGAGCCAAGCCTCACCCAGCCCTTCGCTCTTGCCTTTCTGGTTTTGTGTCGGGGGGCCCGACTAGGAGTTATTTCAGTACAGCTTTTCGTTGCTGCCATTTTTATACCTCCACGCCGGTGACAGATGTGGCCAGAGACATTATGTTTTCATGTCATCCATCCCGTTCTTGTGGATGTATAATAGATTGTTCGTCTTGAAGATTACTGTAAGCTGTGTCCCACTGCGTTTTCAGCAATGGGAGAGGAAGAGGCAGCCTGGTGAATAGAAAGAGACTGTGTGTATGTGTTTGTTGTCATGCAGATGTCTTCCCACACCCGTTATGCGTAGCTTTAATCTCCTCGACTGTAGTGACACAGGCAGAATTCATGACACTAGAGACAGACGCTGTTTCACCTCCGCTGAGCTCATGCACTCACTTCCCTCTGATCACCTCAAAGAAATTCATGCCTCGATTTCCTTACAAAGCAGGTTTCGATAGAACGGTGTCTGGGCTTTGAGGGCAGAGTGGATGCTGAAGTGAGAGTCCTTGAAGAGAAGGCAACCTGAATATTTTTCTCTCAGTGTATCCAATAACTTCTCTTCATTGACAGAGAATTTGACAAAGCAAGTCAAGCTCTGATCCTGCTGAAGTAGATGAGCCTTGGCCTGGCGTTGGACATCGATGTCTGTCCAGTTGTTGGGTGTTACTATTGCCATGTTAAAACATTGTACAAAGCCTTTTGTGTTTCCAGTGGGAGCTTTATGAAGTCTGCGTGAAGTGTGATAGGTGTACAGTGCTGGTCTCAATCAAAAGACAACTTTCATGTATTTCATTGGATGTATCAGTGTCATTGTCAGTGTGTGAGTTTGTGTAGACTAACCACAAAATTTCTTTATTATTTCGCGAATGAATTTGCATCGGTGTGCATCATTTCACACTTTTCCAATGACTTTGTAGACAATATGATTTTTTTCTTTCTTTCGTTCATATGGTGCTGCTGCTCCATTTGGATTTTGATGACCATGTGAGAACTGAACAAACTGGGGACAACATTACTGCAATAGTGACAGGCTACAATTACGGAGCTGTTATTACTGAAAAGAGCTCTCTGCTATTATAAAGGCTCATTTTATCCACCTCCATTCTGCTAATTGAATTTACTGCAACATTAAGGGTGCACTGCACAAACCATCATTTCTTTGCTTGCTTGCACATACACACACTGACACACACACAAAGGCAGAGGGAGACATTCATAAACTCACTAATGCTGTCTACCGTAGTTAATAATTAGCAGGACATGGCAGAATCCCGTAGTGGAATCAGCTGCTAATTTGTTCCCATTGACTGAGCTGAGAAAGCAAATTAAGCAGCTAATGAGCATCATGACATCATTCAAATGACTGTGATCAATCTCCAGTCAGCATGCTGTGCGCGCGCGCACACACACACACACACACACACACATTCCACAATGATGACAACAAAAGAAGTAAAATATCCTGCATGACAAATGGTATAAAGGGAGAGGAGGTGAACTTGTGTGTGTGTGCCAGTTTCTTCCAAAATATAATGTTTAGTTTCAGCATCACCTGGAACTTTTTCCAGGTTCTACCAATATTAAAACTAATAACATGTGGGTCTGCATCTCAATGTCTGACTCCCCTGCATTTTAACCCCCCCACTGGCCTCATTTAAAACAGACTAATGTTCATCTCAACGTGTCCCTTGTGGCAGTTGCTCAGTGTTTTCTTACTTCCCACTGCCGTCCATCGGTTCCTACCAAACATGCAAAATGCCTCAAAATTACTGTATGTGTTTATTTGTTTTTAAACCATCTGTTTGCTGTAGTTTTTATGAAATGATGTTCAAACAGGGGACTATTGTCAGTAGTGATGTACAGTACAGAATATGATAGACTGCTTCTCCTGTAAGCTTCCTCCTCAGTCCTTGGTTTATTGAATTAAATTGTATTGAATGTTGGTGTGTACACATGTCTGCACTGAGAGAGAAAAGCTTTAGAATCCCACAGAGAGGTACATATGGAAAGAATGTGTAGGGCTGTCATGTCGCACATTTTTCTAAAATGATGGTCTATTCATTTAAATACATTTTTCAATTCTTTGCATAGAAACAGAGTTTACAGTCAGTAGAAGGCAGCGATGAGGGTGAAAAGTCTCTTAGTGAAAGTAGACAGAGGTTGGTTCAGATGAAGAATCATTCTTTTCACACTTGAGAGCCACTCTTCTTTCATGTAATGAGCATCAGAATGGAGCAGCACCGTGCACACTTTGATCTGGCCAGTAAGGATGCTTACAAATGATTATATTAGCAAAGGAATGTGATGTGCTTGGTTTAAAACTGATTGACAGATATTCTGTCCCAGTGTAATTTTGTTACAGTCTCTGTTATAGATGTGTAATTGGAACGCACACTGACTCTGGATGGGCTGAAGGGCTTTGCAGTGTGTGAACACACACATATCTGCAGAGTTTATTTCAGCGTAATAGAATGAGCACTTGATCAACCAAGCATCAAAGAGGTCAACCATCTCTTGCACACACGTTGGTCTTTCTGCAGCTGTGAGGACACTCAAAGCAAGAATTACCTATAGCCCCTTAGTCTATCACAGCCAAATGCTTTACCTTAACCCTAGCCTAAACCTTTAATCCTAAAATCCTAAAAAGATGGAAAACCATCCTTGAAGAAGTGTCCAACATTTGCTCATAATGACTGTTTCAAGCAACAACAATGCTCCTGTCAGTAACGATGTGTAACACACAACACAACACGTACATCATTTCTGCAGTTTTATGTACAGTATACGAGTGTGTAAGTCACAAAATCTCTTTCTCTCTTTCTATGTCAGGCACACTCACACCTCACTTTACTTGACAGAACTGGGGTAAAAACGAAGGTGCAAGGCATCAGTGGTGCTGGGGGAATTCTCCCCAGATACGCACACACTCATTTACACTCATCCACACTTCCACACACTACTATAGGTGTTGTCTTACTAATAGGGAAGGTAAACTTAAAAGTCACTGCACACATGCAGGCCTACATGCACACATACACAGACACACTCTTCTGTTCCATACCAGACATAAACACTACGATTTCTCAGAAATACAATTTGCACTTTTCCCAAATTTTTGCTGAATATTCGGGTCTGAATTTCAGTTGGATTCTGTGGCCAAGTCCACACATATGTAATCTATCCAACAGTCTGGGTCTTTCCAGTTTCTGCAGTATCTGTATCTGCTTTTTACTCAATAGACTTTGCACCATTTTTACTGAGCCCCAAGCCTCAGCCCTTCGCTCTTTGTTTCCTGGTTTTGTGTCAGGAGGGGTTGTGGCCAGTTTTCATGTTGTCCATCCCGTTCTTGTGGATGTGATGATCGTAAGAACACCATCAGGGTATTTCTTGAAATTTGGCACAAAGCTCCACTTGCATTCAAGGATTAACTGATTAGAATTTGTGGTATGTCCCATTCACATCAGATCAAAGTCTTAGAGACACCTGGAGGGAATTTCATTGTTATATATATACACTACTCACAAAAAGTTAGGGATATTCGGCTTTCGGGGGGAATTTCAGGATGAACCTAAAATGCACTATAACC
>JAUMHL010000028.1:2338778-2384883 GCA_032362345.1 Sandelia bainsii
TGACATTTTTTGTTGTGGTATACTCACCACTGTTGTTGGCTTTTGTTTCAATAAATTGTTTGAGACGAGGAAATCACCATGCTTCTACTTAAATGCCCTACTTTCATGATATAATATCACTGCAGTGTGAAAGTTTTACGTTTTACATAAATTTCACCCGAAAGCCAAATATCCCTAACTTTTTGTGAGTAGTGTATATATGTATATATATACATATATATATATACATATATGTAATAGTAGTAGTTTGTCTTCAGCGTATTACAGCCTGTCAGAAATGTGCCCCCTCTAGATACTCAATTATTTTGGAAATTACAGATGTTTCTATCTCCGTATGGTGCTTTCATTTCCATTTTGTTCTTCATTCCAAAGATACATTAGTCTCATTTTTCATCTAAACAAAACACACACATTAGCATAACAATGCAGGGATATATTTCAGTTTTAGAAGTGGTTGTTTGACTGTGGTGACCTCTGAAGAAAAACCCTGAAATCAGTTATTTGGGAAATAAAAAGCTATTTCAGTGTTCCATCTGCTATGTGTCAGATGTCAGACTAAGAGCAAGGAGATTGAAATTTATGAGACGTACATCCTTTCTAGGACGGTGTCAAATGAAGTTTATCCATGAGGAAAACAAATTTTTTTTTTTTTTCACGGTCTGTTTGTGGATGTATTTCTGTGACCATGTTTACATGTTGGAAACATTTCCCTGATGTAATGCAATGTTCTGCATCGAGGCAGGGAGGCAAAACACTGGTTCATATATCAGGACATCAGAGAACACAGAAATCCAGACATTTATTAGAAATGCCTGAAGCATTTCAACCCAGACCTCATTCAAAAAATACATCCTATTCTTCTTATTATTATTACTTTAACACTAAAAAATTTTTAAATAGATTTTTGTATCAGTGCTAACAGGACAGCTCCATCTGTTGGTCTGTTGATTGTGATGAAATTAATTTTACAAACATTCAGTCTATTGACAGACTTTTGTGATTGTGAATTGTCTATATGAGGAGGGAATTATAGCTTCTTGTGAAGTATTTTGACAGATACTGGATGGGTTGCATAAAATCAATTCATCCATCCAACTTTCGTGTTTGTACACACATACGTATGTGTGTGTGTGTGTGTGTATACATATATTTGACCTGAGAATTAATATTCTGTATTGGTTTTAGGTGTTTACTCACTAGGTAACTTCTTAATGAAGCTGTAAGGTTTAACCACTCCTGGTTTATAGTAACCATAAGAGTTCCTTTTCTCATTTTGCTGCGTTGTACTAAAAGAGCTGTAAGGCAGTAAACAGTTACTCTACAGTTTCAGCAGTTTTCCTTTCATTGTAGCACAGCAGTTTTCTGACAGCTGCCAATTGAGCTGCAGAACTCATGAAGGCAAACTGTCCGTAAAGAGATGGATAACATGCAATTGTAGTAATATACAGAAAAAGCACCGGCTGCTTTATGACAGAGTCTGTCAGCTGCTACAGTTTGCCTTCACAGCGCCGTATGGATTTGTGCTTGTGCAGACGTGAGTCTTTCTGCGTGGAGAGCTATTGGATTAAAGAATGGCTCTTTAAGCAGGTCGCCTCAAGAGAAAATGGGTTAGAGAAGCAAAGCTGTTAGGCTGCTCTTAGTCCTAGAGTATGATGGGAGATAAAAAACTATCAGTGACTTGAATTGAGGCAAATTGTATTAAGTAGAGTATCTTACAGTAACTGACAATTAACATAATTTAATGATAACGGAATCTAATAATTTGGTCATATTTAAATCTCCTCGTCAGTCACCATTTTTGGAAGTCATGTATTGATTTTAGATTATTTTTATTGGAAAGATGAACCACCCCCCTCCACAAGTATCACAGGAGGAGTTGGAGAGTTTGTTGCTTTATTCATCACTTTACCAAACTGACATGCAGAAATGCAATTTAACATTTCTATTTTTAAATTTAAAAATACTTAAAAAGAAATACATTAAAAGAAAAGAAATTAGATAAAATATTGGTGATCTCATCCTTTCTGCTGAGCATTTGGATGTAAGGAGCAGAGCAAAGAGCTGACAGACGGAGCGAGGTGGGTACTCACTAGAGGGCACTGTGTCATATTGAGAAACGTTGCTGAGTTTGGAAGACTGTCAAACTCATTTTCTTTTCATCAGTGGCCGCTCTTGGTTTTAAATAGGCTCATTTTGAAAAGCTTATTTGTACCAGTAATAGCTCCGGTATTAACAAAACCTGAATTTCTGACTGCACAAAGTGTGCAGCTGCCCTGGAGCATCAGACTCTCAAGGGCCACGAAGGGTCCAAACTTACAGTGTGGTTATTTTGTTAATTGTACATTTTTTATATGCACCTCTACAATGACAAAAGGCACTGAAGAAAAGGAACAAGACAACTTTTGTACTTTACCTTCTTATAGAGGGATCAAAATGTAGTTTTATCACCTTTTTAAAACTGCAATGATTTATTAATTAATCAATTAGTAGATCTATTGATTTATTGTTTCAATTCGTTTTCATTCAAAATTCGGACTCTACTGTCCTTCTTTCTATACTCTATTGCTGCTTTTTGTCCTACGTTATTGTCGTGTGAGTTTGTTTTGAGAACATCTGGTTGTAATTTATTAAACAACAATGGAAACATTCATATTTCTGCATGATTTGATTCAAGAAGACAGTCAGCAGATTGTAAAATATCGTAAGTCCAGCTGTGATGCTGTTTATCTCACATGTGCTTACATCAATCTGAACATATTCAAAGAAATTAACCAAAGCTAATGTTTTGGTTTGGTGGGGGGCTTTATTAGGAGCCAACATGCTTTCCCCAGGGCCCTGTAGCAGGTTCCTCCAGCTGTGGTGGTACTCATTATGAGTTATTCAAATAGTAAAATTAAGTATATTGCATGTTCCATATTTTGGGAATATTCATAGCTACTTCAAATGTTGACATCTTTGAGTCTAAACTTTTCTTCACTTTATCTACCGACTGTTCCCCTGCTGCTCAGCTAGATTACAAATTATAGCCTACACTGAATCTTACCCAGGTCTTCATGCTACTACTTCACGTAGTTACATCTGATTAACGTCCACATTGTCTACACACCACAAATTCACATGTACACTGATTAATAGACCAAATCACCCATGTGCATTGATTCAACTAGCCAGCTGACCACACGACCCTGCACAGTCTAATGAGTGATACTAGACCAGCAGCCACTGGGGCAATTAGCTGTTGTGAGTCCAGAGCTTATGATGCAGAGTGGCTTGCACACAGAGTGAAACAATGAGATGCCTCTCAGCAGAGGGTGAAACGACATAATGGTAGCTCTCAAAATAGCCAATAACAACAGCTTAATGTGCAAAGCATTGTGGTCCTGATGTGTTACAACATCCACTAAAGACTGGCTATTTACAGAGGGAGCCATTTGTCAAGTGTCAGTGTTTGTTCTGCATGGGATGTGTACAGCTGTATAAACAATTTTAATTCTGTTACACCAAGAAAGTGAAACGATGCCTGCATAAGTAGTTGTTGAAAGAGGTCACTAAGTACTAAACAAGAGTTGATATAAATGTTCCATTCCCCTTGTTCACCTCTGTGTATTCGTACCTTTAGTAAACTAAGGTATGAAGTGTTTGTGTGGCTTCACCAGTAGCAATAATGTACTGACAACCTGTCCTGCCTCCCAACATACAGTGACTCAGTGACTACATATGTGTGGAAATGTGTCACATGGAGGCTCCAGTGATGATACATATAGTTTGTCATGTGTACAGAACAAAAAAGTAGGTTTACATTACAGACAAGTTGACAACAATACAGATTATAAACACACAGTATATGAAGAATATCATCAGGGAGGGTGTCAAGCGACTTCTAGGGGCCACCAGCAGTAAGGGTCTGGACCACACGACCGATCAAGTCTCCCAGCTTCCAAGACACAGTTTTGGGTCTATATGTGTATCTTGCTGTCCAAATATATCCATATTAGAAACAGAACATGCAGCTGTCAATTTTCTGCCACTGCACACATGTAGTGAGTTCGACAGTTATCAGCCAGTTATCAGGCCTCACTATCCACACGCATGCACACACAAATACACACTCCACTGAAAGAAAGGAGTGGATGATTTGTTCTCCAAGACTCTGAGGCCATATTATATCAAGACAGGTGACTGATGTTTCCTCACACCATTATGCACACATGAAGGAGTTGCATATGAGCAAAAACTATAAATTGTGCATTTATAGTAGTGATGTCAAAAAAGATTGTGCAGTGTATAAAGGAAAAAGTTACATACACAGTAAGGAAACAATGGAAACGTCTTTTCAGTGTGTACACTGTGTTTCTGCTGTTGGCACCTCAGTTGTATCCTGCTATATCTGATGTCTCATCGCTTTGCACTGCTTATATCTCTTACAGCACAGATTCAATCCCTTGAAATTATTTCCTCAATGAAAACATCTGTGTTTGAACCCTGTGACCCACAATCTGAACCTGGAAAGCCTGGAAAATGCATTTTTCTTTCTTCCATTTCCATACCACCAGCACTTCACACACAATAAAACATACACACATACCAATAAACACACATTTAATAGAAAATCCATATAGGGTGCAGCTGGCCCCTCCATTCATCCAGCTGAGGTTATTAACTTCCACTATCTTCTCCATCCTCTCTCATAACATGGAAGGAACCGTTTGCTGAACATGTCACCACATCTACTCTCCCAGCTGCCAGTCACTTATGTAGGACAAACAGTTAAAGGCACTGTATGTTTAGCTTGTTCAACAGTTTGCTGAACATGTCAAAGCTTTTTTTTTAAAAAAGACATTTTCAGTCCAGGAAGCAATGTCATAATTTAAGAATAGTTTAATGCAAAATGTAATGTAGACTCGGAATTAGAAAGAGTTAATGAAAGTACAAAAATATGACAGAAACTTCCTCAGCATTTTCAAACTAATTTCATGCTCATTTAAAATGAATGAAGATGAGGGTTTCATATTGCTAAAAACACAAAGAAAAAGGGCGTCTGAACTTGTGCCATTCAATAAACCCACTTCTATTTAAGCTGAATGATCACTTATTGGTTAGTGTGCGTGTTTTGTTCCTACCGCTAAAGTGTGACCTTCCTTTGTGAGCCAGTCAATCAATATTCTGCTTGGTTCTGCATGTAGCAGCTGAAAAGGTGGGTGCAAAAGGGATAAAAGCACGTTATCAGTCACCCAAACAGTGCATTTGTGGTTTCTAAGACTGTCAGTTCTCAGGTGTCGCTGGAAATCAGCGGTTGGCCAGCAGCCTATTGATCGTTGTTGTTCCTCAATCTTTGCTCCACAGTGATTTTATCAGGCCTCTGCTTTAACAAGAGCTCAGAAGATAACCTGCTGTGTGGCTAGATTATAGACAAGGTGGCACAAGTGACCTAGAAGTTAAACAAAGTGCCACCATGATGCTTACAAGGAGGGCCACATTGATTGGTTCCAACCTTTCTTCCATGTTTCCACAGCCTTGAAATAGCAACAGTGTCCTACTGCTGCAGAAACCTGATACAAACCCAAAGACTTGTGAAAAAAATAAATGATCATCTTTGTACAAAAAGTCACCTCCAGAAAAAACAATCTCCCACCAAATCAGCCCCTTGCATTATGAGGAACCTGCCTAAGAGACCACCCTAACCCTAGCCCTTCTAGCTGTGTCAGAGGCCCTTGTGTGAAACAGGTCCTGCTCCATCTCTCCTACACTGTGACTCAGTGAACAGCTACTTTAGCATGCCTAAAGCTCATTCAAGCAGCAGGAGGTGTTGCATGCTAATGTACAAAGAAAGACACCGGTAGATAAATGAAGCTTGACTTTTGGTTGAAACACAGGTTTGGGTGCAGCTCCTGGGGTGGTGGATTATAATTTTGTGGAGGCTGAAGAGCGGCATAGGGCCTTTGAAAATCCATGTACAAAGGAGCGGAGGTTTGTCGTTCTTGTCTCATGAAACATGCATGAGTTGAGACAATTCACAGTGTGCATTATTCATGCAATAGCTGAAAGTTTCTGAAAATATTATAAATTGTCTTCTGTATTTGATGATAATGCACCATGACTTTAAATATCTTCAGCTCTCTCCAGCAATGCCAGCAAAGATTACAAGGTGCATTAATAACCCTGCCATCACTTCTGCAATTCATTAAGCATCCACTGTATATGTTTGGACTGTCATGAGACCACTACCATAGGGTTCAGGTAGCATGGCTCAGTGAAGATCAGTACCAAAAGATTTAGACAGAAGCTATTTGTAAACTTGGACTTTTCTAATTAGACAAAAAGGGCAGGTATCTAAGTGCTTCCTTGAGGCCGACAAGGATTTGTAACGCCTTGATTAAAACAGCAAAAACTGTATTAAGAGATGCTATTTGTAGAAAATTGTATCTGTTATGAAAACAGCCTTAATTGTATTGGCAGAAAAACAAACTGAAATTAAAGGTTGCCCTGTGTTGATATTGCTTTTTATAATTTAGAACAAGTTAATGTTGTTCTCATATTTATTTTCTTTTGCATTTCTAAGGCAAAAAACATCACAATGAAAACACCATATGTCATTATATCCTAACTGCTAGTATGTTACCAAAGCATCTAATTGTTTTGTTTTTTTAGAAAGGCTTTAACTGTCTATTTACTGTTACAGGGCTGTGTGATTAACTTAACAAATGTACCAAACCCAAAATAATATATAAATAAGCAGAAAATAAACTCCTCTTAGACCAACAAATACCTGCTTCCCCCTACCCCCAGGCTTTCACATCCACAACTGCCTCTATTTGCAGACACTCTGAGAAGTTTGGTGCAGGTCTACACAAGGCTGCTCCTGCTGACCCAAATAATAGAAGCAGAGAGAAGTTCATTTTATCCCTCTTGTCTTCATGTTTTTCCTCCCATCTGTCTCTCTCTTCCTTGGCTGACTGCTGGGACAAACCCATCCATGCCTTGCTGGTCCTCTCTCTCAGCATCTCTGTGTTGAATAAAACATGCGTGACACACGCTGCGGCTCTTCACTACTCACAAATCACAGCCACCTTGCCTCCTTCGTGCCTCTCGCATCCTTCTCTTCCCTCTTTCTCTTCACTCTCCTCCTCCTTTATCTCGGCAGATGCATTTCAGTCCATTTACTCTCTCCACTTTCCCCTTCTACTCCTCCTCCCTTTCAGATTTCCCTGCCCCTTTTTCCGCTCTTTTTATTCCCACTTCTCCTTCCCTCCCTCTTCCATCTAATAGGGTTTGTTCTCCCAGGTGATCACTGTTGAACTGAGCGCTTCCCCCTTTCGTACAAGAGCCGTGAGTGGTTGACTGCACTCAGCGCACTCCCAAAGCTCTCCAGGCAACACCTCCCTCTCCCTCCAGTCTGTACAGTAGAGGCAGAAGAAGAAGTGTGAAGTGTGCAAGACCACACTATTGTCTTAGCTGCTTCCCGCCACATTAGCACATAGAGAGAGAAAGGATGGGCTTTCATGAAGGCACAAAGCAAGAAGAGAGGAAAGCCTGTGCAAGAAAGGTAGAATAGAAAGAGAAGAGGAAAGGTAAGTTTCCCCCTAAAAGCGATTTCTGTCACACCTCGGATGATGACACCCACGGGGCAAGGCATGCCTGTGACAGTAGCAGCCCTCCAGATGGTACTTAGGCTGAAGCCAGCCCCTCCGTCCCTGTTTTAGCAGCACATGGAGCTCTGTCTCTTTTGGGAATACACAAATGGACAATACCAGCAATATTCGCAGCCTGAGTCCAGAGCAAGGTAAGATAAGCAAGCAGTCCAGAATTCACACTTTCTTTGCATGTGGCTTTGGAAAAGTAGGCCAGCTCAGGATGAGGAGGTGAAAGAGGAGGAGTGATGGGAGAGTAGTATTTACTCACTTCAGCCTCCCAACTCGTCATGAAAACAAATTCAGCCTGTCACTTACACTTCAGCTCTGTTTTTTGCTTCTGTTCACTTGATCTCAGCTTTGTCAAACCTGCGCCACTGCCTTCTTGGCTTTGTCACTAGCCACACATGCTCATATGTATATTCACTGCTCTCTATGGTGCCAGTGGATAAATGTTTCAAAAGAGGGTCCTGCTGAAATGTGCAGGTGGCTCATGTGTTGACTGAAGCATTTCTGTACTGGATGTAGGTCTTTGAAAGTCAATGTCCTTTTGTTTTTCCGTCGTGGAGCTCAAGCTGTTAATTATCAATCACCAGCCCAACCCTTTTTTAAAGGTGATCACCTGCAAGGCAGCTCACTAACAAGCTCCCGCCAAAGTGCGCTTGTTCAAGTCCCATTTTGGGTTTTCTCAGCCTCAGTGACACAGATGGAATCAGAGACAGGATCAGCAGGGACAGCAAGAAGGGAGAATAAAGGGAAAATGAAAGGAAAAGCAGGCAAAATGAACTCATCTATCTTTGACATACTCCCCATTGGGGCTTACCAGTTCCTCCTCCCCCACCCAGTGCCCTCCCATTCTTGCCAGCAATCCCCCAAGCCCTAGTAACCATAGAGCAAGTCATTAGTGTTGGATCACCTCAGCTCACAAGAAGCAGAGCAGCCAGAGAAGCAGCGCCGAGTGCTATAATCAGACTTCCCCAAAGCCATACAATGGAGCTCTAATGCCTTCACTGCCGCTGGATGCTGGAGTGTGAAGGCTTGTGTCAGCTTCTCCCTGAGCTTACTTTAATGTATTTATATACTCAGAGACATCGCTGCAGTTTTTCCCCAACATGGGGAGTGATCCAACACTAATTACATGCACTGTGTCTTGATTGGTTAGAAATTGCTAGATTGATTAAGAATTGTTTGTTTCTTTGGGAAATCCTGAAAATGAACTCTAATGGGAGGTTTGTGGTTACTTACACTTTTTGAAGTTTGTATTTTCCCTCCGCTTTGCACAGGTTAATTGGAAATTATGCATGTACATACCTGTACCATATAGGATGCAAAAGTCAGTGCATACTGTATGCACATTTTTCTTAATTCATAACACAACAGTGGATCTTTTACCGTGCTGATCTTCTTTAAACTTCTTTATTATTTATTTCACATTTATTTTTCTGTCACATTTCTGAAAGAGGGGGTTTGCTGCTCCCAGTGGTTGACATACTTGTCATTTTCAAGTAATTAACAGGGATGTGTATTATGAAAATGCACATGTACTGTACTGACATCTTTTTTTTTTTTTTTTTCTAGCATTTTTCAGCAAATGCTGGCAATAAAAATGTATTCCTTCTTGGTACTTTCGTACCGCTTTTTGACCTACACGAACTAGACCCTAGTTCTGGGCTGGTGATAGTGCTGGTTCTGAGTTGGCTCTACTAAGAACCGGTTGACTTTTCCACAGGCTAGGGAGCTACCACAGAGCCACGTCAGTATGTCACTATACATTTGCATAGTACTCCACTTTTTTTAGCATTAGCCTTTAGTTATGTAGCTAGCAACCCTGTCTTAAAAGTGCAATTACAAATAAAATTTTTTGGGGAACGTAATTGCAACCAGATTCTGTTTCCTGTTGATGATCATATTTCAATTTTAATTTCAACTTTATTTATATAGCGCCAAATCACAACGAAAGTCTATCACAATGTAATGAACACAAATATGTTCACAGTTAACGTAAATGTCAAGTTGATACCTAACATATCAATGAAATGTCCACAGGCAACTTGTCTGCCAAAATATCCAGTCTACAACATCTTGCAAACAAAGTGTTTGGTTGGGTCAGGCATCATATTACTGGGTTAAGGTCAGGGAAAGACTGTGAGCTGGGTTCATGGACACAAATGAAAAAGTCACTTCACACAAGCAATGTCTGTAACACTGAAACCAAAACACAATCTTTCTCTAACCTCAATACTTTTCTTGCCTAAACCCAACCTCATGCGAGACTTTGGTCTCAAACTCGGGTCACTGGCTTGTCAGTCCTGCCCAACATCCACCCCCACCGCTTCACGTTAATCAATATTACGCATCATTCATTCAGAAAAATACATTTCTACACAACACGATAATTGCGTTAGCTACGAAAACGTAAACACGGTTGCAGTTTAGTTGAGTACGAACGTAATTTTTAGGAGACAGGGTTGATTAAATATACTGGTTTTTATCATTACAGCAAAGTTGTTGGTCATGATAATCCTGCCCTTAACATAAGTGGTTATTAGTTCACTCTGGACCCATGTTCTGGCCAAAATAAACGATAGCTCCGAATCAGACCTTGAATTCACATGCCTGTGGCACTCAGCAACTCGAGCTTTGTATACACACAATACACTCCACACTTACTGTATATTATAAATGAGTAAAATGGTGCTGTGGATGCTCTCCTGCTTGATGTTATAAGAACTGCTCCATGGGCCACTGGTCAGCTAGGAATGCTGCAGGAATTTTGATAAGTTACAGTATATGGTGAAAATTCATTTCCCTTACATTTTCTCCACACCCTCGATATCACTGCCATTTCATTTATTGCCAAAACTTTTTAGAGTATACAGCCATGGTGCAAATTCTAAACTGTGTTAAATATCATGAAGAAGATATTAAGTGTTATATCATACTGACAGACCACATGGGAGATCGCCACTCTCTGGAGTCAATGTAATTCTACATTCTCTGTAATAAGGCTCAGGTTGCAGGATGAGGCTTTTTGACAGGAATGATAATGACTTTTTTGGATGCATCAGAGGGATTTTGCCAGAAGACCCCGGGGGCAGGAATTGAATCACCTGCCACTGTCGAGAAAATCTGCTTCTGTTTGATATTAAATCAATAGAGGTAGCAGGGGAAAAAAGTGTGTTAACTCGATATCACTGGGAACTGGCTGCATAATATTCTCAGTCATGTTTCAATATTCTGAGTTAGAGGTTGATGGATGTTGGTTTCTCAAGGCCGATATCTGACCTTGGTGAATATCTAACTTTGATTGAAATGCTGCCAAAACATTATTCTAATATTAGATTTAAATTTCAGGCATCTGTTGTTGCTAATTTGTGTTTGTAAGTTGCTATATACATTATATACTATTATAAACAGGAGGTCATTTTACTAATATGTATGGTCTCCAGCACGTCTAAATCAGTGGTATGGTTGTGAATGCCATACATAATTTTGTTACTAAAATTCTGGTAGCAGCAATCTGATCAGAGAGACACATGTTCACGACCTGAAAACAAACCAAGACTGAGAGAGAACAAAGACAAAGCATCTCAGGTGAGGTCTGAAGATGGTGTGAACAACAGCAACAAATAAAAGGCAGAAAGAAAGAAGGTTATGAATCATCATCACCACTCTTCAGATGCTCAGGGACCTGTAGGTCAGACACGTACAAGGCACCTTCCAGGTGTGAATGTGTTTTTTGGCTGGGTGTTTCTTTACAAGAGAGGTTCCTCTCAGTTAAACTACTTAACACTTCACCAATTACTCTGTTTTAGATCCAGAGGTAGATTAGACACAGTGTTTGCTTTACAATGGCACCACATCAAATGCATATCTACCTTTAATTGTTTATATTCCAAAAATTATAAAGAGGAAAACCTTGTTATGGTGAGGCTACGGTGGATGGATGGGTCAACAAAGGCTACTGACAGTAGTTCCCTAATGTAGCAAAGTAGTTTAATCCAAACCATAATCTTCACCCTAGCAATAGGGATAATGTAAGCAATTCCCATGCCTAAACATAACCAAATTTTTATTAGAAATGAGACTAAACAGCTATATGGATCATTTCTGTGATGGTAATGTGATTGTAGAAGACACTAAAAAGCAATGCTGTCTCTTCCAGCGGGTTATAATTGTTCTGAAACCAAGTCCAAAACTGAAACGCACATGTTGTGGTTCCGTCTACCACTTAATTCTCCCTGATGACCCCAGGTTCGATGCAGAATGCCAGAAATGTGATATTTCTGGTTGCAAGAGGACATGTTACTTGCGTTTGTGCAGGACAAGACGGTAAGACTATCCAGATTAGCATTAGCGGTCTATCTGTTCTGGTGCACTGCACTGAGGGATAGTACAGTATAGGTCATTTGTGTTTTGAACCCCCTGAAACCCCCTGGAGAATCGTTATACCCCTACTTCCCAGTCAGTACCAAAAATTATAAATATGGATAGTTCTTAAATGCAGCTTGAAAAGACATATTTTATTGTGAATTTCAAACATAGATAAATCAAGGATGCAATGATTCCACCAAAGTCATCATAGAAAAACACAGTGCTTCTGTATCTGTCTTTCTGCCTATGCAATCATATAACATTGGCACTATGGCAGAAAAAAATGGGACAGAAATGGACCCAATCATCTCCAACTCCAAGCATTTCCATTATTTTATGTTTCTATATTGAGAGTCTTGGTCTATTTGATCTCTCCTCTCTCAGTAGATGAGGGTAGGCTTTTACTTTGAGTCACTAACATCAAGAGGCTCTTCCTGATGAAGGCTCAGATTATTGAAAGTAATATTTTGAGCAGGAGTCTGAATGCATCGTCATAAGAAATGAACAGAAACAGTGTTTTGCTTACAGATGTATTCAGAAGGTTTCTATGCAGAATCTAAGCACCAGAATAATTAAACAATATAACTGAAGAAAATTAAATCAAATTTAATTATGGTGTTTGTGTACAGAAATCTTTATTCCTAATGAGTATTTCACAGTTTTCTCTCCTCTGGGAGACACAGTCTGGGGGCTTGTCGTGTTTGACAACAGACAACTGACAAATGATGATGACAAGTGACGGCTCCTTTTGTGATCCCAAATGAATAGTAGTTATCATCTTTGCTGACTGTCATATCACAGGCACACATGTTCACCAGTGACAAAAGCCAACTTTTATGTGGGTTCATCAAATCCTGCCACTGCCTCACTAGCAGCAGGAACTCATGATGGAGATGCTGGGGTGGTCTGTACATCTGCTCAGCACTTTGGTTCACATACATGTACATTAGTTATGGCGTCAGTAATCCCCAGGACAACCACTGTGCTGCTTGTTAGTGTTGTTGGTCTCTTGTTGACTGCTGTTCTTTTCTCTCTCCTCTTTCCACTCACTCCAACTGGTCAGGGCAGATGGCCGCCCACCCTGAGCCTAGCTCTGATGGAGGTCTCTTCTGTTATAGGGAGTTTTTCCTCTCCACTGTGTGTTTGCCCAAGTGGGATCATTGGGTTTTCTGTATAATTCTATATATACTTATATTCTGTAAGGTCTTAAACCTTAAACAATGTAAAGTGCCTTGAGATGACTTTGTTGTGATTTGTTGCTATATAATTAGACGGAACTGAATTGAATTCATCAAGAAGGAAAGTGGTCCAGCCTTGAGGTCCTTGTGGTGTGTGTTATGACCATATTTTAATTATATATCTACTACTTGATTTTGGTAATATTACACTGACGTTCTGTGAGTTTTAACCAGGAAGGATTCTAATTACATACGTTGAACATCCATTCAGCTACAGTATGATGGTCTAATGCTGTCATGTTTATAATAATAGTAATAATTATAATAATAGATACTTTATTAATCCCCTTGGGGAAATTCTTGTGGACAGGCTGCCCCTTTGAGGCGCCAAGGTTCAGTGTCTTGTCCAGGGACACTTTGACATGAGGCCAGGAATCAGAGGGAACTGGGAAGCTAACTACCAACGCTGGGGTTTGTAGACTACTGTCGACTGCCCTACCTACTACACCACGGTCGCCCCCTTTGCACGTACAATGATAGATAATGAACTGTGGCACAAAGTCTCAGCCGTCAACAGCTCCCGTTCAGAATGACTGACACTGACATTTAAAATAGTGATTGAAATGTAATGTGACCCGTTTGTCTGTGCAATCATGCACGTGTCTTGGTGTGTCTCTGTGTGTGTGTTTACTGCATATTTCCACTGTGGAAATGTCACATTAGATCTTGGGTTATAAAGCAGAAGTGCCAGTGGGCAGCTCCCAGCAAGCAGCAATGCAGTGTTTTATTGATGAACTCGTCTTTGTGTGTTACATCTTGTCGTCCTCACTGTTACGTTTAAAAGGCAGATATACTAACAGGTGACACTATAGTTATTCTTAAGTGTGATTTTCAGGAAGAATACTTTTAGTGACCTGTGCTTTTGGCTATCATTTTGTCATTTATCCACTGTACCAGATGTGATATGACAGCAACTTTTGTATTATATTTATATTATTTTCTGTACACATCCAACTACTGTCTCTTCTTATGTAAACAACATGTCGTGGACGTTTGCACATCTCATAAAGTTCTGACAGTGCAGACTGTGCAGAGTCTGCAGAGTTCAAAATAAAGGAAGGTGTCATAGCTTTTTTGCACAGTCCACTTTTACATAACCCTGTTCTGAAAGAAAGGTTGTATTTGATTGTCAGCCTGATCATTTTAGGCTGCTTCATCTATTCTTTCCCTACTTGCTGCAACAATTCTCAATGGAGTGAGATTGATGCAACATGTACACAAACATTCGCTGAACAAAGTGTGCTCTTTGTCACTCAAGTTTTCAGGGACATTGGCCTGTCACCTCCTACTTGCTCTGTCTTGTTAAACTATCATCTGCTGAAGCCAACTTTAAACATCAGAACGTCCCTTGTCCGAATATAGCCAATCACATCCACTTGAAAAACCCCACAGGCACTGAACACATAAGTATACAGCGCTTATGTCTCCAAAATCATCTTTTCAATCTCTGACTCATTACCAAAAGGGGCCGATTTGTATTAAACATCACAGCTGAGGTTTCATTCTGGAATTTATGCAGGTGGATTGAGAACAAAGTTAATCCAAATGGCAGCTGAGGGGTCTCACCTCACTGAGCAGGGAGGGCTGAGCTGATTCCTGGGTGAAATATCTCTGTAAGCCTCTACATACACTGGTGTTTCATTAGCAGCTATGTGACAAGAATGCCTCAGCAGAAGATGAGATGTCTTTCACGGCCTCAGGCACAGCCCCATTGAAAGGCACATAACAAAGCTACAGCACGAAGATATTATTAAAACTCAAGTCTTTCACTTGAGGCAGGTTGGAGTGAACACCAGAGCAGTGTCCTGAGGTCTTGCTTCCTCTCTGTTTCATCACAGATGTTGACCCTGAAAAGTATTGAGGAAAAGTTCAGGATCAGGAAAGATTGGATGGATTACAAGATGGCAAACAGTTCTCATTCAGGTACCACTAAAGTGTTTCTTTGAGTGTTTCTAAACAGGATGGATGTTGGAGGTGCACGTAAAGAAGGTTTAAAGGGCTGTTTTCCTCCCTTCTCAATCACTCACTCACTCATAAAATCCACTAGAAAACATATTTCTAAGTAAATAGCCAATAAATACAGGCATTTAAATACATCCACAAATTAATTTTATGCTTCAGAGAATCTGCATGTAGAGATAGTAGAGCAGGGTAAAGAGCTGCAGACCGGCTAGAAAGACAGAAGATTGTCTCCAGGTACCATGGGGGGTGGGTCATGAATTTAATTCATTGTTATATAGACACAAAACCTTTTAGGTAAGTCAGTGCTGGTCTCTCACGAATACAACCATGATTTTACGCTAAAGGCATAAGAATGCAAAACAAAGTGTTTGGATTGTAGATGAATGCTGTATCTTCTCACATTTTACTGAAGCTAGACTTGAGATGGTGGTGGTGGTAACTCAATCTTAACCTGCATATTAATCTTCTTGTGACAGTAATTTGTACCAATTTGGAAAGAAACTGTCGAAGAATGTTTTTTGTGCAGTTGCTTCATTGACTTTGGACGACTTCGTTTGGCGTCTGGTGAAGAGATGTGGGTAAAACTAACCGAGGCGTGTTTCTCCTACATTACATCGTTTTAAAAGAGCGTAACCACTCAAAAGTGCAAATGTTGATATTAAAACTCTTTCTCAGATGAGAAATGTCCTCAATTAAATTTCGCAACATCAAAGCCTTCTATAATTTCTGCTTAATCCTGCAGCTTTGCTCATCTCTACAGCTGCTACACTGCAGAAGGCTTGTAAACGCTGCTCAACCAGCCAGCAGGCACGATAAAGAACGATTAGAGAGCCCATTTTCAAAATGCAGCATATGGGTAATTTATTTTGGAATTGAACTTCATCTGTAACATGTCCTTTTAGTCTTTGCACCCTCTACCCATTATTGCAATATTGACAGTTGATTATTTTCCTTGTGCACATGCTGCAGAAATGTATTTCTTACTCATGCAGAAACATGGCTCAACAGCTGTGATTATGTGAATGAGGCTCTGTTCCTGCTAATTGTGGGAAGTAACCACTGGCTGTTGGTCGCTATGCTAATAGATTTAATGAGTGTTACACTGATGATGTGGAGGAGTGCTCTGACAACACCTATCTAGCAGATAAGGAGGCCTATCACTGTAAGTGCTGCCCACGTACGCTCTCTTAATCTGCAGCACCACTTCAACACGAGGGGAATGAGAGCTTCATCATGGTCAATAGCCATGTAGTGTATGTGCAATGCAGAGCGTTAAAGCGTGTGCACACGAGTGTATGTTTGTTGTTAGTCAAATTTAATCACCGCTCACAGAACTCTTCTTAAATCATCTTTGTGAATTTGCTTTGTTTAGTTTGGACAAGTTGTCAGGCACTTGTGGGCGTTCCTATCAATAGCCTTGATGCAGGAAGCTACATGGGTTTGACACTGCATCTGCGCAGGACATCACTGTTAATGAGACAAAGGTGATTTTTCTGTTGATGCATTGGTGAATTAGCCTTGAGTTTATGAAAATTATCAGACAACAGGGATACTCCTCACACATGACTGACTGTTCCCAGCTGCTCCTCACACGTCACGGTGCCCTGCCAGAGACTTCAGCTCTGCAGCTTGCTTCTCTCTGATAGGCTTTTGTTTCCTACAGTTGTTGCATTGTTGCATATGGGGACTGTGAATGTATATTGACTTGCTGAAATAAAAAAATGAAATCCAAACTTTGGTACATCGAAATGCTCCGTCTTACCAGTTCAGCAGTACGTCAAATATAGTTTTGTTGCAGTAGGTCTCTAGATAATTGTTGACGATCCAATCATTATATGAGGTCTTCCCATTAACAGAAGACCTGTGAGATTAAAAACTGCATCTTTAGTTCCAGACATTAGATTTTTACTGTAGGTCTTTAGGCATCTAGACCTAAAGAAATCTTTAGCTGATGCTTACAATAGGTCTATAGATTTTGGTTATTAGAGAATTGAAGGCTTCAAATGTTATACATTTTATATATTTCAGTTTACTTTATTTATAAAGCACCAGCATAACTCATCTTAAGGTACTTTACAGTTAAAGGTTTAAGACTTTAGAGAATATAACTATATATAGAATTATGCAGAAAACCCAACAGTCCCACTTGAGCAGCACTAGGAGACAGTGGAGAGTAAAAACTCCCTTTAACAGAAGAAACCTCGAGCAGAACCAGGCTCAGGGTGGGCGGTCATCTTCTTCGACCGGTTGGGTGAGATGAAAGAGGATCAATGACCAGCAGACGAGACACGGTTGGTAGGACCAGTAACTGCAACTGGAATTATACAGCTCCAAGGTTGGGGATACCTGCAGAAACTTACAGAGAGGACGAAGCACAACTACAGGAGAGAGAAAACACAAAGTGAATGACGTGCAGTGGTGGCATATGAGTGGACAGAGGAGAGGAGCTCAGTGTGTCAAGGGATCCAATGGGTGATGGTGACTGAATGATCTAAGGCTAAAACTAAATGAGGTGTGCTAAGAAAAACTGTGATAATGCATCCACTCTAGACTCTTGTGACTGTGTCTTCTAAGTCAAGCAGCAATAAATTACTTAATTAGTTTAATTAGTTACTTTTACCCATGTGATACATCTGTTAGTGGTTTAAGGAGATTGCTAGACTCTAAAGAGTGTTTCTGCGGTGTCCTGTTTGTAGATATTGGCGGTATAATCATCTGCTGAACATATTTTGGCTTCTTGTTAGTCTGACAGAGGAACTGATCCTCAGTGCTCGGCTTTGCTGTGTGACTGTGATAAATGCTACTCCAGCAGACAAAATGAGCCTCTGGCATCAGCATTCTATCATATATTCAGTTTGTACGAGATAAACTCACCTGTGTCACAGAAAATGATCACATTTGGCCTGGCTGTCTGGCAGTGATTATGTGACACCAGTCGGATGCTAATGGACTCAGTATCGGTTCCAGCAGTTCCAGAGAGACTTGCTGGACTAGGCGCCCAGGGTTCGGGGTTCAGTGTCTTGTCCAGGGACACTTTGACATGTGGCCACAAATCGGGGGAACAATGGAGGTTAATCATGGATGTTAATCTCCCAGGGTTCAATATGGAGTCACAGTGGGTTGTGTGAAATTTGATGCAAGCATTACAAATTCTACGACTGAGCTGCACTTTGTAGCCATGAAAGTAATGAGACAGTCAACAGTGGATTTGAACTGCCATTTGCTGTGGTTTGAATAAAAAAAAACTGCATGGAGCCTGGAAACTGTGGAAACCAGAGCAACTTAATAATTTATTCAGTGTTTTTGGACTACACATATAATTGGCAACTGGAACGGATGTGGTTCGGTTCTGTTTTATCATTTCATCTGTCAGAGTAAAGTTCATTTCAATACAGCGGCAACAGCTTTTGCAGCTGTGAGGAGGGAGGGAAAAGCAAAAGCTCGATTCAAACATCAAAACCTCAAAGATAAATCTGTGGAATTACAGAGTTGTTAGTTCCGACATCTCTTCTCTTACCTGTTCCTCGCCTGCTTCCTCCTTTCTCAGCTCTGTTCACGAGCCTCTCCTTCTGAGAAAACGATTTCTGGCTTTTCGCAGTCCGTCCCGTGGGCAACCCCTCATAGATCTTTTAAACCCTCTCCTCTTTGATAACCCTGCTGCCTTTTAGGTTCACTGCCTGCAGGATGGTGCTCTCTCTGATTTTTCCTTCTCACCTTTTCTTTCCTTTTTACTGCAGACACAATGCTCTGTTATTCACATTGTGACATACTGCATTTTAAAGCTATTTTTAGTCTTAAAAAAAGCACCTGATGGAGTCAGAAAGTGTCTGACACACATACAGATTTCCTCATTTATACTCAGTCTATATGATTTGGAGTAAGGCTGCATCCACTGCTTACAGTATTTAATAATGTGATGATTATTTGTTTAATTAAATGATAAATTTTTTGATTAAAAAATTTTAAAACCCAGGACGGCATATTTAAATGTCGTTTGTATAGATATTCAATATATAATGATATAAAACTAATAAAAACAGCAACTAGTCACATTTAAGAAGCTGAAATTAGATAATGTTTAGTATTTTGCAACTTATAAAACTAGTTATGAAAATTGTTAAGTTTGTTTCTGTTCATTTATTATAAAACTAATGGGTTTTGCACAAATCAGGAGGCACAGTGTACCACACTCTGTAACTGTCACTTTAGTCTACACAAGCTGCTTTTTTCCTAATATTGTTGTGTTTTTAATACTGTGTTGTATATTCTATATTTTCTGGTTGTTTTCTAATAAAGAGACCAAGAAATAAATACATACGGTCATAATAGCACTGCCAAGACAACAACTCTAATAGTGGCCTAAGACTTTTGCACAGTACTGAACATGATCTGAACTAATGTTGAAGTCAGTGAAAACCCTGTACCCAGGTGCTTTGGGAATGAATGGGTTGGAACTAACTCAAATACATGCTTGAAAATAAATTCCACTACAAGTAAAGGTACCATTTCAAATTGTTTAGTTATGTTGAAATGCAAAGTAATTGTTCTAACATGTATGTAAAGTACAAAAGTACAAGTACTCCCCTAAGAAATTGATTTCTCTGGGCATCAATCTGAAGTTTCAGATCTTCTGTTTAAGTATACATGATATTAACATAGTGTAGAAATACTCTATTACATGTAAAAGTCATGCACTGTAATCTTTAAGCCCTCATTATGCAAATTCAGACTCATTGATGTATTAAGCATGTTGACACACATACCCGACATCTGTGACAATACAACGGCCTCAGTAATTGGAGCCTGATTCATACATCATCCAATCAGGTAAGTCTAGGACCTATCACCAGCACTCACCCTGTGCCCTCTCTGCTGCTTTCTCAGCCTCCTTGTGTATTAGCATTTAGTTGTGTGTGAATGTTGTGTTCACATTCATTATTCATCTCAGTCTCTGCCGGAGGGGTTGTGAGCTCAGGGACAGCGTGCGCGTGCGTGTGTGTGTGTGTGTGTGTGTGTGTGAAGCTCACTCTGTTTTACTCCAGAGCCATGCCGCCAAACTAAAAACTGACTGTTATTGCTGTTATGGTCAAAACATCAGCATGAAACTTCTGCCTGAACTGATGTTGGTGTTATTTTATAGAATTTGCCTGTTCAGGGAAGCCGAATGAAGAGATGCTTGTTTCAACAGCTAAAGTGTTTGCCAGATTGAGGCAGGATTTCAAAGCGAAAACGAAACATGAGCGTGAGGATGTGCAGGGTCGTGTGCTTGTGTGCACATGAGAAGGTTTCAAGGGATTCTGCTGCAGCTAATCTTCTGTATTGACACCTTCCTAACACACACTGTGATGGTTGTTGTGCCCCCACAGAGCTGAGCAGCAGGCCTCAGCTTCCTCTGTGCCACCACGCCATCTGGCAGCTTCAGACGGTTTGGTAAATCCACACCGGGGTCTCGCTCTTTCATCCAGCGAGACCAAGTTAAACGAACCAACCGAAACAAAGATAAGTGAAACTGCTGAAGGACGAACTGTTGCAGGGTTGTGCATTTTTCTATTTTGTTTCTGGAAGATATCAGTACATAGATCTGATGTTTATATCTGCAACATCCAGATAAATCTGTTTTATTTTTAAAACCACTATTTTAATCCTACAAAAATGGTGCAAAAAGACAGCAGAGTGAAAAAACAGCCTCTATGCTGTGTGGTGTTTGCTTGTCCCTCTCTTTCTGCGTGAAGTGATTTAATATGTTGTTTCGAGCAGAGAGGATGAGGAACAACAGTGAAGGCAGGATGGAGCTTCTTGCTCGTTAAAGTGTGGGCAGCAGAAGAAGCGTCCCCTCTTGTTTTCGTATAATGCGTGTTGGCTCTTGGAAATCCTAATCCAAACTGAGACAACGTGGGTGGTATGTGTACATGTGCACACACACACACACGTGTGTAATGGCACAGAAGGGAAGAACAGCATTCTTCTAAAACATACTGTATTCCCACGTTTGATGATGGTGGTGGACGTGTGTAACATGTGCATCCAGACCTTACAGCCTGTACAGCCGTGGTTACCTGGCTGTGTTCAACAACAACTGTGTGTGCGTGCGTGACAAGTCAGACTCTGACTGATCTAAAAAACTGACCAAGATCTTGAGCTCCTGCTTCTTTTTCTCTCTTGTTGCAGAACATTTATGGAGTCAAATTTTAGAATAAGTTTAAGTTTTAAGGTTTTAAACACTTGTGCAAATGTGCAAGTGTGTGTCTCATTGCATTGTTTGCAATGGTGTCATTTCTGAAATAGACTTTACTTAATGAACACCTTTCATTTTGTAATTGGGTCTATACTGTGTATCCTTTAGTTAGCACTGTATCACTTTATGAAACAGTGAACGGTGCCCACTGGACGTGCACTTTTAGACAGATCCCCATTCTGACTGCTGCAACCTTTCATGCTATAAGCTGTAATAATGCTAAGTGCACGAGGGCATTATAAACTCCACAGACAGAGCTGCTCTGACTCTAGTATGTCCTGTGCCCATGCAGAGGTTGATGTAATATCCTCTTCCTGTTATTTATAGCAGCCATAAGGGAGTTGCTTATGCTGTGTCTTTGTCTTTCTCTCTGTCACACACACACACACACACACACACACACACACACACACAAAATAAACACTGTCTGATTCTTTTTCATCCTTCTTTTTTTGTTCCAGGACATTTCGAGACTGAGAATTTGTTTGTTTAAGAGATAAATCCCATCTGACTATCGCTGCATCTTTCTCTAGGCAGGTTTTCACCTTGAATTGAAATCTCAGTATGAAGTGAGGTTCCTGCCTGGTTCCACTCTCATTATATCCAGGACAATGCTTTCTGGATTAATTCCTCACAGCAACTGTCAAAATTAGTATTTCTGTCTGCACTGTATCACTTTTGAATCAAAGGGAAGGACTCTGTGCACCCCCTGCATATAGCCGCCCATGATTACATTTCATTTCTTCATCTCCCTGCTGGATTTGATCCACAACTTTCTGGTCTACCGGGCGAGATTTCGTACTGATTTAGCCTGCAGGATCCCACACGACAGAACAAAGCGGATCATTGAGTGGTATAAACGAAGCATCATTAAGTGCGTGTACCTGAGTTCACCCACGTTCTTGTAATTGAGGCTCGATCATGAACACGGCGTTTCTATCATTTGCAGACAAACAAACCATATTGTCCTCATCACTGTGTAATTTATTCTCTTGCTGCTCATTAGCCTTCCTACTTTGAAGCCTTGCGCATGAATTTGCATGAATACAAATGCAATTAGTGATTGCTAGTGAATATTATCCCGCTGCTTTAACTATTGAATAAGCTAATTAAAAGAGTTAATTAATTAATTTATTGATTTATTTTAAGTAGTAACAAACTCATTTAGTAACTAGCCACACACTATGCATACTTGTGTTTTCCACTGATTTTACACCAAATCAACACTGGATTTAAGTAAAAGGAAAAGTACTAAATAGTAGCACATGATATATAAAAATATGGAACAGCTGCAGACATATTTTAAAAGCTGAGTGACTGATTGGAATACAAACTCTGGCAGAAAGTCATCACACATCAATCATTTGTTGACATTGATTTCTTTTTCTCCTGCACATTTCAGTTGCTTGCAGAAAAACAGTTGAGCATCAGCTCTGATACAAGTAGGGAAAAAGCTAAATCAGATTGGAGCAAAAAACACTTAAATGTGTCGAATAGGTACCACACTCCTGTAACACTGTCAGACTCATTATAGACACAGCAGAACCAGAGATATCATCTTTTTGTTCCTCTTCTCTGTCAAAACCACAATGTAATTCAAAAGCTGACAGCTGGAGTGTATTATGCCACCGGTGGCTAATGTAACCTGGAGCTTTTATCCTGCAGCAGAAAGAGCAGGCTGCAGAACGCACGTTTTTTTCCTAACTTCAGATTGGTTTAATTTAGTTTAGTTTAGTTTACACATTTTCACATTAAAAAAACCCATCATACCATCAGCATAACATTCGTCAGGCTTTATTGAGCAGCTTTGGTGACACAAAAGTCTTTATGAAAACGTTTTAAGATACTAGCAAACACCTGGAATCAGAAATCAATGTGTAAAAGTGTATTTGACAAACTTGTTAGTTGGTCCTATTTCCCTCAGACTGTATCGTCTGCTCCTGAACTCACCAGTTCTCAGTTTGCATCTTATCATTTCAGCACCACGACGAGTGCGCTACCACTAACAGCAGAAGCTCACAAACAGCTTCCTGTTTTCTGTAAGGGGGGTGGTAATTAAATGGCCTGCTGAGAACCCAGAGCCCCCCCTGGGAGGATTTCTACTTCTTGTTCAGACTAATCAGACTCGAAGGTCGACCCGAGAGTGTCCACTTTAATGGTCAAGTGCCTGTGCCCTGTCACTGACTGCTTGACTCCAGAGTCTATCACAACCAGACAAGAACAATGAAAGGAGACATTTCTTCCAGTAAAATTAGCCACCAGGGCTTTGGCCTAGTTTCCACTGACCTACTTGTACCTTGTGGGCACACGTTGTACTTTGTTATGTGAGGTTATCAATTGATTTATTCTTACACCAGTTAAAAAACGGTGTTACTCTATTACTGTATGCCCGTAGTGTATGTACTGTATTATACTGTAATAATACTATACTGTAAATGCCTTTTGTGCAGGTTCAAGTAATGTTATATATATAATATTTGTCTTTACAAGTTTCCACATGCAGTCGGCCTACTCGTACTTACCACAGGGACGTGACGGGGCTGCAGGTACTACTAGAACAAAAAGAGATGATGGATATCTTTTATAAATCATTTCAACATTTTGTTTTTTTCTTCAATTTTTAGTATTTTAACAATATGTTTAATACTAATTGGACACTTTAACACTGAGGTTGGAGCGACAAGCAGGGTTGTTGGAACTCATATATCTAAAATCTTGACAGTGGCAAAGGGAACTCCGTTAAAGGGAGTTTTTCCTCTCCACCGTCGCCTAGTGCTGCTCAAGTGGGACTGTTGGGTTTTCTATATAGTTCTGTATATATACTTATATTTTGCAAGGTTCTTAACCTTGCTATGTAAAGTGCCTTGAGGTGACCTTTGTTATGATTTGGCGCTATACAAATAAAGATGAATTGAATAGATGAATTGAAATCAACTTTATATGACACAAAAAAATAAAAAGTGCAACAAAAGTGCAGTTAAAGTCTGTGATTCATGAATGAAAACAAAACCTTTATTTTCTGTTTCTATGTCTCTATGAAGAATTGCAATGAGCATTACAAGCTGGTGGAACAGGCAGACAAGCAGGGCTCTATTTATTGTTTACAGCATTTGGTTGAAGCAAAAAAAAGAAAAAAAAAAGAAAAATGTGTTTATTTCTCTGAGCCTAAGTTTAGTTCTGTATTCATATCTCAACCATGGATCCTTATGGGGGAATATTTTTTTCCCAAAATTGAAACGAAAATTAGAAGATGTGAAAAAAATGTCAAAATAGAAAATGTTATTTTTCATTGAACAAATACTATTAATACTGTTCATTTGCATTTTTAGTAACTAAGTCAGCTTAGTGCTTAACTATTTCTATTTTTGTTTGCAGATAATTAATACTGGGGAGATTGTCTATGATATTGACCTGAGAGCTTGTTTAAAACTCCGGTGACCTACGGTCCCTGAACCCCTCACCTGTACACATGCTGATCAGCAGGCTGTTCCCTCTTCATTACTTTCACATCGTAAAGACCGACGGTACAAAGGCTGTTGACGCGTCTGCTTATGAAAAGATCAGAGGAAATATCTGACTTGTATGGCGGTGTAATAAGGTCGCTAACAGGCTCAGCTTCTGACTCTTCTTTCCACACTGCTGCAGGACCAATCAGCAGGCTGCCACAGTTCAGGCCACGCCTCCTAATTTGCATTTAATACTGTGTGAAAATTAAAATATGTTCATTTTTCTTTTTAATTTTAGGCACATTATTCCTCCAAATATTCTAATCTAATTTTATTAGTAGTATAAATATTTGGGAACTAGTATTTTGTCACAGATGTTGTATTTCCCATTTTCCAGTGTGTATTTGAATGCGACACAGGTGTGTGCAGGTGCGTGAGCTACCTCGAAAATGGGATTCAGCACAATGTCGTTTTGTGGTTTGATTTATTTCCGATGTGTTGATATTTATGAACAAAATTCTGACTCCAGGGTAATATTTCTTTTCTTTTTTTTATCGAGTTGTTATGCCGCAAATATCGAGTTACCACGACTCAGTCCACCTGTGGAATCTGAACGACAAGTCGTCGAGAGTTTATATGTATGTAACCTGGTCAAAGGTGCTAAAACGACACAGTAAACCCAACTTGCTGTTTCAAAGTACTGTTCCAAAATGTCTGCCTGGAAAAAGTGCCCAAAAAGCCACCGCCTGGGGTCACGGTGAGTTAGTTTGTTTGGACTCTGAATGAGCGTTTCTCTGTATACGTTGCTGTAAATGCTGTGTCCCTTGCTGCTTGCATTCCAAACTCCCTTAAAAAATGTCATTTTCATATTTCCCTGCTTATTTGCATATGCATCTAAAAAAAATCAAGCTTTAGGGAACTAAATCTCGTATTAAAACAGTCTTCAGGTAAATTCGGCAGCCTAATTATCTATTTTATTTTAATTAAATTAGAGTTTTGGTCGGCTGACTTTACTCACCAGGCTCTACGAACTTGCAGAGTTGGAAGATTTGGAGTTAATGTTAACGAGCTATTAAATCTGATTAATGTTTCAGACATATTCCGTATGGAGAGAGCATCCTCGTTCAGCCATTGCCGTTAATGGTTAGTGTACAAAGCAATGGAGACAAAGTAAAGTCAACTGGATTAATGAAAACATCAGGGAAAGTAGCCGAGTCCTCTCTCTGTGGTCTGAAGTGCGGATAAAAACAGGGGGGCCCAAGCGTTCGTGGTGGGAATCCGTCCTCGTAGTTTGAGGTCAGACACTGTTTAATTAGAGATAACACAGTGGGAAGGTGAAGCAGGATTTAACACGTGGGCTGGTGACAGCATCCTAAATTGGAAGTGCTTTAAGCTGCAGCAGTGGACTGATCACGTTGGTGTTGGTGGTGTTCACGTTAAAGGCAACTTGCAGGATTATTATCATGAAATGAATGAATGAATGTCATGATTAGTGATTTGATGATCTTTTTGTGGCATTACATACTCACGTAGTAACCTGTTGTGTATGGAAGCAAGTGGCTGTTGATATTAAAATGAAATTATCTGATCAATTGCCGTGGATGATTTAAAAAAAAAAAACAGGAATAATTGTGATTTTGGTGAATCTTATTATTTTCATTTGCACATTGACAGGCAGTAAGTGGAATGACAGAGTGGGCTTTTATTGGAAGTAAATTATGTCCTGTTTTGAAATGATTGCATGGAAGTGGCTTTTTAATGGTCACATTAAATATTCTCTCTAATAACCTTAAACATAATCTTTTCACACAGTAATCTCCTGTTGTAAATTAAAAATGTGCCTGGTTGGAGCTCCAGACGTAGCTTTTGTTGTCACTGATCCACATGTGTGGACAGTTTCATTGCATGACTTCACTTTATTGGCCGCTGCTGGTCAGTGGTATTAGCTAAAGTGATCATAACGACATATGTTGATGAGTTCATGTGCATCATTGAAAAAAACTTCTTATTAATGTTTTAGTGAATGGGTTCCTTGTCATATAATAGAAACGATGCATCTTCCTCAAGTTAAAATCACTGAATACAGTTTGATCAGAATGGTCACGTTTGAAATTACTTAGCGCTCCTGTTTCGCTCCTCGTGGCATGATGCTGTCTTGCTCAGACTGTCGTCTCTTTTCACAGAGATGATGCGGTTTCTGTAGAGCAGATATTCCACTCATTGTGATCATGCATGTGTACAACAGTGTGTTTTCTGCTGCTGCTTCGCTTTTAACCCTGGGCTTGTCAGTGACCTTATTTCTCTCTCTCTCGACTTCCTAAAACACGGATACAGACTAAGGTTTTTGAGTGCTTATCCTTGGATATCATGTCTAATCACATGTGAATTAGCTGATCTAAATCCTCATGTGTGAAAGGTGTCCCGCTGAGAATGCTGCACTTCGTTTAGACTCAGGGTGTCAAACTCAGGGGGCCACAATCCTGCTTGTTTTCCAACCATCCTTGCACTTAAAGCTGCTGATTGACTGAACACACTCGTAACAGGTAATCAGCAATAGGTAGGGAAGGGAAGGCTGGAAAACAAGCAGGATTGTGGCCCTCGAGGACCGGAGTTTGACACCCCTGGGAGCATAAATCTGCTTTGTACTGTACAGTTTGTTGAGATGTTGAAGCCTGAAAAAATGGTTTTCAGGATTTTACAAAAGAAAATAATTAGGTGATGTACAGCTAATCCTGATTTGGAATTTGTTTGTTCTATGGTTAGCACTCTGTAGTTTATTGTATTCAGTGCATTTTTACTAATTTTATTTATTTCCATTCATTCCATTCAGGAGTTTTTTGGTTCTGTGGAGTGGACAGACCTGCAGCCACCTCTCCACATGGTTATTTATGCTGGTTCATAGTCAAATGTTGTCAGCTCTGTGAATGAAACTGTTCCATATTCAGAACCTGGCACTCGTTTGTCAGGCAGTCTGTGTGGTCGGGGAGATCCAGGTCCAGAAATCTGACACAGTTTGACACCGCTCAACGTGCTCAGACTGCTGCATCCCACTGCGAGGAATCAGCCTGAAACTTAACCTAGTTCCGTTTTTGGAGGTGGTGTTGTGATGGACTTTTATCAGCCAGAGCAAAGAATAATAGCATTGACATTAATTCTCATAGTAGATCAGTGGGAACTGTTGTATTTTCTGAAGTAGTCATGGTTAAAAGCACAATGAAAGAATTTAAATATAATTTTTAATCTTTAGTGATGGTAACGGAGAGCCTAAGTCAGGCAGCCAGAAAGACGGAATGGGTGCTGGGTAATTGACAAACTCAACTGGCAGTGTTTGACAGCTGCAGACAGATATGGGATGGACTTGTCCAAGCCCTCTCAGGAAGCATCTTCTTGCATTAAACACTTCAATTGGTCTTGAACCACTAATTAAGCTGAATCTTTATTAAGGCTCTATCACGTTCACAACTGTCCTCCTTCACTGTTGCGTTTCACTCCACACAGCTAACAAATCTCCTAGACCAGGATTACTGCTTCCTAGGGATTTAGGATTTCTGCCCGCCCAACACGTTGCACAGTTACCGTTTGTGTGTTGTGCTTCCATGTCTTTTCTGCTTTCCATCCATGCAGCCACTGCGTCTTTCATGAGACGCCAGACGCCTTTTTTTCTGCGCTGCTGACGAATGCTAGCTGTGGGGGAGAAAGAAAGAAATGATGGCACAGTATGAAGACAAATTGTAGCTTTTGAAAACACACTGCTGCATCTTTTTGGTGTTTGAGATGCAGGAATATTGAAGAGATGGCGATGCAGTAAGCGGGTTTGCTGGAGCAATAACATCACATGATTATTGACCAACTGTTGATGCCATTCGAAGGAGGATTATTTTTTCTGTGGACTTTTCTCTTTGGATTCTGCTTGTAACCTATGAAGGAAACTACCACCAAGTGATACATTTAGTCTGTGAGTTTTTAAAGAGGTGCAATAACCAATATAAAATATTAGCCAATAAGAAAATGTCTGCTTAAAGTACCTAATTTACCCGAAGAGAAATGAACTCTCAAATGATTTTTTTTTTAATGCTTAGCAGCTTGTAATTTCAGTCATCCAAAATGAGTGCATCGAAGGAGAATAGCTTTTCACCCATTTGCTCAGTATCTTCAGCCCTCATGCGTTCCACTGCTGGGGCAGCCACCAGAGACAAACCCGGACCTCCAGCTAAAGGCGCTTTCTCGGAGGTGGTGCAGTGTGAGAGCCAGCAGCAGACCTCCCAACCCTGTGTGGTGGAGGAGTTCTTCTGGATAGGCAACAGCATTGTGGCCTTCTCCAAGTGGAGGCTTGGCTACATGGGTAAGCTTAGTCAGATACACTGAGAAGAGTTAGACTGGTTGGTCAAAAATGAATCACAGTGTTGTGGAAATTTCTTCATAATTAAGAACACTGGAACAGAAAATTTGTCTTTGTGGTTTTATTTCCTCGCAAGGAAAGGAGTGGTTCCAATACAGAATGACAGTCAGTCTGCAAAGGAGGCTCAGAGCAATTTCAACAAGTGTCTCTCTCTTATACCTAAAGCAAAACATCCTCCCCAGTCTTATCTAGGTTCAGCTTGCCCTTTTGCAGCTACAAAGTTAGATTCAACTGGTTCCCACAGAAAAAGAATACCTGCTACTACCTGCAGTCAAGGCTAAATGTCGTCATAATTCATTACAGTGAGAAGATACACTTGGTTATACAGACAGAAAAAGGACATAATGTGCCCATTGTTATACTTAATACACAGAACAATACAAGGAATGCATGAAAGTTTAAAATTTGCTACCACACACAGCTTCAGCTCTTTTACTTAAACAAGGTCTGAGCTTCACTGTCAGCAAACTGACCGTGTGTGTATGTGTGTGTGCGCGTGTATAAAGCTGTTTTCTGGAGGTTTTCTGTGTCTGGAGATTGAGGTCCAGACATTGTCCAGAGTTGCCATATCACACGTGTAGCACACAACAGGAGATTGTTTGTGTCAGGCGTGGCCTCACCTACTGGAAATATTCCATTTGGTTTAGGTGATGTGTGGCGCCTGAGTAGATTGTGGCACAAAATAGTATGCTGTGGGAATCTCAGCATTTTGTTGACAGCACATTGAAGCAGTACCTGTTACATTGTAGAAATGTGGCACAACATACCCACTCGCTCGCTTTAAATCCAGACAATGACCTGCTCTATTCAAACATGGGCTCAATTGGACATTACACAGGTTTTGTACTAAAGAGTTGTCTGTTGCTTTGTACATTTGTGTTCTCACATACAGCCCCACCAAATAATGTCTAGATAAGTTCGGGGTTGCAGTGCATGCCTGGAAACGGCTTGTGTGCCGGTGCAACATATGGCTTCCAGACAATCCCTCTGGGCTTAGCCTGCTGCTGTGACAGAAGAGAGTAGATACCGTATAACTCCACCTCCTTGGCCCATATTGTAACTGTGGCAGCAGGGCAGCAGCCGGCCAGGTCACTGAAGTGATGCCCGCTCATCTTACCTGGCCTCACCCTCTGCTGCGTTACAGTGGAAATCTGCTGCCTCGCATGTCACCTGTTGTTTGCTCCCTGCTTTAACCAACCTCGACAGCTGTGATCTCCAGAAGGACTGCTAATGCCTGTTGAGTCTTGATGTAGGTCATCCTATTACATGGCAAATATTTTGAATGTGGCACGCTTGATATGAAACCAGCATGTTGAATTAAGCTTATCTTAATAACCTTATAAATTCAAAAGACACTCTGAGGACACTGAAGATTATCCATCTAGATGATGTAGTGCAATGGAAGACGAGAAGTCGGAGACAACAAAAAAACATGGTTTCTGAACCAAGAAAAATGTGCACTAAACATACTATTTTCTTTCTGAAATGGAAAACATTTCTTAAAATGAAATGAAAAACAAATTTAGTTATGTTCCTTTTAAATTATGGGTGTGAAGATGAAGGTGATTCCAAGAGACTTTTTCTAATTCACTTCAAACTAGTGCTATGGAAATACTGTTTTCAGTTTTTTGTGATTATTGTTGTGTTGTAAATATTCTTAAAACTGTAGTTTTCTATCATTGTGGTTGATTTGTGAGTTTAGTGTTTTATTAGTGTGACACAAAATTGTGTACTGGGTGCACTTTTATGTCCTAGTTCAAAAACTACTGTAAGTAACTGTAAGCCCACACATACACAGTGCAGCATTTAGAGGTGGAGAAAACAAGGCTGTTCGATAAGAAGCACTTCTGTTTAGTTGTTGTCACGTTGATGAGGCTTCTTGTGTGCTCTTGTTAATCAAGCATGCAGATTGGATCTGAGCCGTTTGAGCATCCAGTGATCAACCAGCGTTCCTACACAATGGGCGTCTTCTCCGCATCCACACACACACACACTCTTTAAATCTTATGTTGTAACCATGGCAACGGGACCAGACCTCCACTAGTAAAGAGTGCACCGCCTTTCGGTGTGTCTTGTGCTCCACTTTTGTCTGTCTACAAGGTGTTGTACGTGTGCGTGCTGCTGCTGTATCTTTGTTCTTTCAGAGACGTTCTGTAAGCAGCATCTTCCTGCTTTGTGTTATCATCAGACTCCACAACACTTCACTGTCATCAGTTCCCTTCCCACTGCTCCCCTTCCCCATAGCTGTTTGTTGTAGACTGTGTTCAAAATCACTGCCTACTTACTATGTAGTGAACTAAAGTTAGTTTTATTTTATTGTCCAAATTCTCAGTGTCCATTATATTTTGCCACGAGTCTGTGATATGTGCACATGTGCGTACTGTGTGCCATATTTGTGCAGTCTGAACTTTGATGATATGGTAGACACACACTTATAAAGCAAGTTTTTTTATACCTTTTAATTGCTCTATAGACGATACACGAAGAGTGTTCCACCTCCTGGAGCCTGAGCACCAACGCAAACTCCAAAACCACTGGACTGTTGGTTAATTGATTACACTGGCCTTTATCGTGTAGGCTTAATCAGCCTTCCATAGGCTATGACTAACCTTTCCAATGGGCAGAAATAGGTCACATGCATTTCTTCCACCACTTTTTATTGCATATGTGAAATCTCTCTGAGTTGTTTTTTCATGCTTGCATTGAAAAGTAATGTTGGAGCATCATGTAGAGGTAAATATTAGAGTTAAATCTTAAAATATTTTTGATTTGCTATACTTCTTATTAATTTTAGTGGTTAGTTTGAATTTCTATATAAGTTCTCGTTGGTAAACTACTGTTAGAGGATATTTCCAACATTATTTGACTTCCCAAGGTGCTTCCCACACACAGCCACATCACGTGACCGAACACATTCTCCTTTTCGCCGGCTGGCAGGGAAGAACGAGCCGAAGTGGCCGCCTTTCATGCCTCCTCATCTGTGAGGTAATTGTGTTGTTTAGTTGCAGTTTGATTAGATTCAGCCTCTCACTGCCCTGATGAAATTACACGTGTGTGCTACATTATAATAGAACCAAAAGGGGCTTGTAACTTCCGTGCTGTTTTCCTCAGAGTCTAGACTGTTTCTGCTATGTGTGTAGGCAGCTGTGGCAGCAGATGTAAATGTTGGCCAGGAGGCTGTGATGACTATTGGAAGGTGTACAGCTCATCCTTGACAGGAGAAGGAAGATGAGCCACTTAGATCGCTGTCAGGAGATAGGTTTCAGCAGTGTGCCATCCTGGCCTGAGAGCCTGCAGAGTCTGCACGCTCTCATTCCCACCAAACTTTGACAGCAGCTCATTTCATGGATTACTGCTTACTCTCTGGCTGAAGGAGTAGAGATCCTTAGCTCTGTTGTAGCTACTGGCATCACTGCAATCAGTCAGCAGCTAGAGAGATATAACTCTTCCCTTGAAATTTAGTAAAAAGCTGCACCACAGCCATTTTGCATTTATGCTACACGTGCCCAAGGTGTAAAATCAATACAGGCTAATTGGTTATGGATGATGTGCTCGATTTTCTCCTACAGTGAATTGAAAACCAAACATAAATAGCAACAATAATTGGTTTGTGTTTTGTGTAACCGCTCATGCTCAACTGCACTGAATGAGTTTTCTTTTGATTTGGCGCCACATGAACTGAAACTGAACGATTAGAAAGTGCACAGTACTGTATGAATGATGGTTTAAATTTGGTGTGTCAGCTTTAACTGCAGGGGATTGTGTCCAATCAGTGCTGTTTAAGTGTAGGTGTTTCTAACATGTATCGGTGCTAAACAGTGTTTTTTACATGTTCTTGTAACAGATGTTTTAAATGATATATATTGTTAAAATACACGCAGCAAGAAGTTTGAGTAAAGTACATTAACTGTAAGTTGCATTGCAAGTATTAGAAGTAGGGGTGTATCAATTCTCCAAATCTATAGTTCTAATATGCAAGACACTCCACTATGAGATACGTGGGATGTCTATGTGTCTATGTGGGATGTTCACTTTCACTCCACTACATTCATTCTAGTTACTTTTTGCAGGATTGTTTTTTAATAAAAATCATTATATATTAATAAAACATTGATGTGTCATTTATGGATTAAACCTCCTGTGACTTTATAAAGTGTTAAAATCAGCTCCACATTTACCTGCTGCTGTTTTTGTTCCACAGGCTGTAGGTAACATCACATTTTAGTCACAATTTTCACCTTTGAGAATTTATCAAACACATCTGGACTAAACTTCTACGTTTATGTTTTCACCTGCATCAAATAATACATTGTTTAAAATTCTCAGTGGAGTACTTAACTTTTGTACTTTATGTAACATTTTCAGCATGTACTTTTACTTGAGTGGAAGACTTAAAGAGTACTTCTACTTGTAGTGGTGTATTTTTCTGGGCAAGTACTTGCACTTTTACTTGACTAGAGAGCTTGAGTGCTTCATACACCTCTGATATTTACAGAATGTGCATGAGACTCACCTCAATCTGAAGCAAATCCAGTGATTATCCAGTGACAGTGTGTTTAGTTTGAAGTGTTGTGTTTTGGGTCGAGGTCAGAGTGTGTGTGTGTGTGTGTGTGTGTGTGTGTGTGTGTGTGTGTGTGTGTGTGAGAGATCCATCCTGCACATGGGATCAATAGGCACCCTGCGTCTGTTGGCACTGTGGTGGCTGCAGTATTGACTCTTCAAAAAATGATGATTGTCCTTTCTGCACTGCTGTGTGTATGATTACACTTGATCAAACCTGGCATTTCCGGCTGAACCCCGCTTTCATGTGGCGTTTGAAATTGTTCAATCCTGTTCTTAGTGTATTTTGTGTTCCGAGGAGATCACAGAACCAGACATAAGAAAATAAAAAGAACCTACAGAATATTTAATACATAATTTAGGACAGTTGAAATATGCAAATAAGATAACCAGGCCTTGACTTTAAATTTAGGTTTTAATAATTCAGCATCCACCCACTGCTTTGGTCCCTTAATTTAACAATGAACAATGTGGGATTTTTAGATATGTGTAATGAATTTGTAAGAAGTACTTTTGGATTCTCTAGGACAGTATTTTTCAGAAATATACTGTAGTGTTCCATACATTGCACTTGGATTTATCTTTGTCATGTTCCTGCTGTTTAACTTTTCCGTGGGTGCATTAGGTTATGTCATAACTAAGGAGACAGTACCCAAATGTACAGTCTTGCTGTCAAGTCATAAAAATACCATAAATCTTGTGCAAATGTTTGCAGAAGAGAAGTCAATGGTTTGATGTGCTTGTATGTGATCCAGTGTAGTCAACAAAACAGAAAAATAGAACTGGTTTTTGTGTGATCAGAACAGGATGGACCCACATTAACAGCTCCCTGAGGGTGACTCTCTGCAGTGAATCCACAGCCAGGTCAAATCAATGGTTTGTGTTACTTACTTGCATATTGGATAATTTGGGTTGATGTTGCATTGGATTCACATGGGACAAAATATGATCCAGGTTCACAGCAACTCTTTTGAAATATTAAATGAATTCATACAGAGCTGATATGTTTGAGTTGGGAAAGAAAGGATAATATTTATTTAGGAACACAGAGATCGAGACATACCAGGAATACCGTCAGTGCTGTAAATTCACAAATTCAGTCAAATCCATTTACACCAAAGTTGCCAAACTGATAACCAGACCCTAATCAGTGCAAGCAAATCAAAACATCTTGATATATTCAGTATAATGCACATTTACAGAGCACTGCTGTAACTCCGTCAGTACGGCATCATGTCACACTCAACACTCTGCTGCACCTCCGCAGACATTTTTATTGCTGATAAGTTATCATCAATAAAGCTCAGTGCTTACTGACTACAGGTGACTGTTACTTGTATTGTGATGTTCCTGGTCTAATCTGTATCTTAGCAAGATTTTAATCAGTAAGAATACATTGCTGTACAGATGGAATTAGTGTTATAGAGAAGTGCATTGTACTGAATTTACCATGTTGGCAAATATAGTACAGACAGCAGCAGTAGTAGCACCCTCGTGTGTTTTTCCCCCTTTGGGCTTCATTAGTGACTATTAATTATTTGTACTTCATTATTTGAAATGCCATCACATGAATACCAACCTTTACTTGAAAATGAATTTATTTACCAGTTGTGTTTATGATTTTTTTTCCTAAAATACCTTAATTGCGCTGGTTCTCGCACAGCAGGCTGAATGACATGTGTCAGTGACCTGCTGGTCTCATTTAGAGACGTGTGCCCTCATTTCCTGAATGTTTGGTGGGATGTGACAGGATGTGTTAGATGGTTGATAATTGATAATGTGTCCACATCAGCCAGACAAGGCCCGATTACCACACCATTAGCTTCCTGTGGAGGGGCTGTCACATTCTTCCCCCAAAATAATGACAAGGTCACATAGTGACGGTGTGTCCAATGTCACGATTCAGGGTTTTGGCAGGCGTCCTTAAAAGTCAGTGTTATCCCCTGGGTGCCGTTTATTCCTAGAATGTGTGGATGTGTAGGCCACAAACAGAGCTGCTGGATTTATTGATTTTTCCTGTTGACGTACTGTCATAGCTTACAGTGTGAAGTCGAGATCTTGTTAAAGGGCTTTTTGTGCAGAAATTGCTTCTTGCTGTCGTTTGTCTGCTCTTGCTTTCTCTTCTTCCCCTGGGACACACAAAACCCCCTGTCTGCAGTGACAGGCGTATCCAGTGCACTTGCTTTGCAATGCTGTGTGTTTATGTGAGTGTATAAGTAAATAACTGTGTTCTGCATGACAGCCTAGATGCAATTTTATATAAATGTGCACATGTACACTCACACACAGATTCAATATCTCATGTGAAAACGTGTGTTGAATACACATTTCTGCCTGTCACACTCTTTCCTTCACTTGCACCGCACACTCCAGTGGGTTCCCTTTTGACAACATTCCAACATTTTTTTTTCTTCTGTCTGCCTTGTTTTCTTGCCTCCAGTGGAAAAATGTATGAGCTCCATGCAGATGGGCACGCAGATGGTGAAGCTCCGCGGTGGCTCCAAGGGACTGGTGCGGTTCTTCTATCTGGACGAACACAAGTCCTGCATCCGCTGGAGGCCCTCACGCAAGAACGAAAAGGCTAAGAGTGAGTCTCTTCTACCTTATTAGTTACAGGGGAACAGTATTTCAAATCTGTCTTTCTCTGTAGTTCAGATTGTTATAATTGAAACTTATGGAAAGCCATTCGTGCCATATTTTGTGTGACATGCAAGAGCTCATTGAATTCTACCAGACATCCCTCACTCATATTTTCATTCTGCATCTCCATATGTCAGCCCTTCAAGAAGGTCAACTGAGTGGGCTATCATCAGAAAGAAAATGCCCACAGCAGTTTTTGTAAGCAGATAATGAGCAAATCTGTTAACCAGACCAGTGCATTTCATTGTAATGACCCTAAAAATTGTATTAATGGGCTCTGGTTCCCAACCCAACAAATACAAAGTTTAATGTATACTGTGAGTCATAAAGAAACTGCACAAAAATATATTTGTCTGTTTCGTGCTTGTGATCTTTACTCACCCTCCATGTGAACTTGCGCTACACAATCTTGGGACATGGAGCTATGTTCAGTTTGCCGTTATCCTGTAATCACCACTTGTGACCACAGGGGATATTGTTGAGCAACAAATGTGTAGCCTAAATTTGTGTAGCAAAGTAACTGCACCCTGTAGTGTTAGTTTACTGTATTAATAGGGTTCATGTGGAAAGGAGTCTTTTCTGTTTATCTGTTAATATTTGACAGGTTTTTAATGCTGCTAAGTTTAAATCTTGCTACTATAAGTTCCCTCGGGCTCTGAAGTGTTTTTGTATTTTTTACTGTGATTCTATTTTCCCTGTGCAGTATCTGCAACAAGCAAACAAAACCATTTCCTGCGCTGTTTTAGAATAAAAGAAGACTAAAGGATTTCTTTGCAGCAGCTCCCAGGATGACTGAGCGTCTCATGGGGGAGCTTAGGTCTCAGTTTCCTGTTGCTCACCCTCCTCTATAGCCCTGGATTTAATAAGCTTCTTAAGTCGACTTAATTATTCATCAGCTTTAATCTGCCCAAACAGTGTCTTACACACTGAATTGAAAATGACACACACATTTCACTTGGCAGATCAGAACAATTGGAGCTTTGTTTTTTTAAGGAGGTGTGAGGGCCTTTATTAAAAGACTGAAAATAAATCATGGATTTTATCTTGACGCCTAAACTCTTCATGGCTGGATAAGGAAGACATGAGCAAAATTGCTAGAATCCAAATTTTCTTTGCATGGTGAACACCCTCAGTTTTGTCGTTCGACAAATGTTCAAAGCTTTTAGTCACACCCCAGCTGACATAGCCTCATCTTGTGTGTGTCTCTGCATTTCTGCGTCCCTCATTTCATGCTTTGACAGGTGTCAGGCACTGAAGCAGAACACAATAGACTGCACATTGTAGCCTTTTCTAGCAGCAGATTCCCTGGTGCTCTGTGTGGTGTTCAATGCCTCTGGCTCCCAGAGGTTTGTCACAGAGCACCTACTGGGACAGACTGACAAACAGGAAAACTGGGGGCTTCTGGTTTGCTCTTACAGTGACCACATGTCCTCTGTTTCTAGCAGCAGAATGACCTTAATATCCTGAAATAACAAACAACCCAAACAGAGATTTAGTTTGTATTGTATTTTTATTGTGCCAAATCACAACAAAAGTAATCTCCAGGCACTTTACGGTGTTTAAGGTTTAAGACCTTATAGAATTACGCAGAAAACCCAACAGTCAGTGGAGAGGAAAAAAATCCCTTTAACTGAAGAAAACCTCCAGCAGAACCAGGCTCAGGGTGGGCGGTCATCTGCCTCGACCGGTTTGGTTGAGAGGAAAGAGAAAAGAATAGCAGGCAAAATGAGATTTGTTTCATTCAATCGGATTTATTGTTTAATGTTCGAAGGTTGTTAAATATTTTGCTTTTTTGCCTCCTGCATAAAATCCCGAAAAGCTCTGGCCGAAGACTTTATATTGGGTAGGATTTTTCAAGAACGCCTGGATGGAATTTCTTGGGCACAAACTTGGAGTCCAAGATTAACTGATGTTCAAGGTCAAAGGTCACTGTGGCCTCATATACATGTATGTCTGATTCTCATCAATGCTGTATCTCATACAGCCGCAATGCAGTAATTCTAGTTCATAATTACAATTATTTTGCAAAATCAGAAATGAAACATACACTTTATCCAGTGAAACCGGCCAATTTCTAAGCAGTCGGTCAGAATGATACTGGCCAGATTAGATGTTATCTGTTCAGTTCTAAAATGATGATTGCAGAGGAGAATTAAAGCAGCAAAATGATTGTCTTGAAGGCATCATGCATGTGCCTAGCCAACGTTGTTGGAAAGTATTTTTCAAGTGCACAAGTGTACACTTTGACCTCATTGGGCCACTACAGCAAAATGCCAGAAGGTCAACAGAAACTGTGGACTGACCAACTGACCTCATCGCATCAAATATTCCTGACAGTGGAAGTGTTGGTTCCTTCTACCAGATACCAGATCACTGGTGTAAACTAATGCATAACTTATAAAAATGATGTGAACAGGACAAAGCACATATAACCGTGAAATATCCCCAGCTTCAGGGTTTGACAGCCACATGGGAGAGCAAACAAGACCTAAGCAGCACAATGATGTCCGTGCACTTAGGAAAGTTTTCATAATCTTAAATCTTTTGCACTTTATTGCATAATAATTGGATTTTGTTTTGTTTTTTTATTTTAAATAGCACAAAACCATAGATTCTGCACTACACAGCCTGGGGCAAGGTGTGTATGTGTGGGTGGCATGTGGTTGCAAGGGAGAACAGTTAAGTATACAGTACAGCTGTATCACTGCATTATGAATGAGTGTTTCTGTAAATAATATTTCATCCTTGTAGTATATGACGTGACTGAAGACAAGTATGCTGAGAGAGAAAGATTTGTGTCGTAGTTATAGAAGAGTGAGCGTAATGAAGAATGAACCTGGTCCATAGAAGTACCTGCGTTTATGGGAAAATGAATGAGTGACTGTGGCTGTATCTTCCAGTAAAATGTCATTAACATCTAATAAAAGTTGTATTGTAATAAACGGAGCTTTCTGGGAACTGCTCATTTAGTTGAGTGTTTTTGGTATCATGAGTTCTAGTTCAAGAAATTCCCAATTAAACTATCTGAAACAATTACTCAACTGTTTTGCCGGAGGTAGAAACTCTGAAAACCAGTAGAATAATAAGGATGTAGAATGAAAAGTCAGAGTTTAATAAACAGAGTTTTGCTCTATTGTTCTGAAAGAGGTTTTCTTTTCCATTAGGTTTTAACAGTCCACGATACATAACCAGGGGGATCTACTGTACTGCATCTTAAGCATCAACAATGAAAGCAGTCATTGTCCCACGCTGTAATTTGAACAGCTTTAAACATTTGGTAAATTTAATCTATTACAGAGCATCATAGTATTTTAAAAACTGACCCAATTGCATTAGTAAAACCTGAATCTACAAAGCAACACATAACTGTCAGATAAATGTGGTACGACAATAAGTACAATATGAAAGGAAAGTGCCTCAAAATTCTACTTAAGTAGATGTTCTTTGTTATGTTCCATCACTGACGTCCTGTTTGCTTCAACAGTCTCCATCGACTCCATTCGGGAGGTGTGTGAGGGTAAGCAGTCGGAGATCTTCCAGCGCTACGCAGAGGGCAGCTTCGACCCTAACTGCTGCTTCAGCCTCTACTATGGAGAGCACATGGAGTCCCTGGACCTGGTGTCTGGCACCGGCGAGGAGGCAAGAACCTGGATCACAGGGCTCAAATATCTGATGGCAGGCATCAGTGATGAGGACAGTCTGGCCAAGAGACAGCGCACCCGTGACCAATATCCTTCTTTTACCTCTATAGAGTTACACAGGATGGAGTAGATTCTTGTTATCAACATTAGAAAAGCTTTATATACAGTATGACTATTCTGCAGTCTTCGGTTTAATGCATGACGGGCTGAATTTACTTATTACACTGATACAGGCTGCATTGAAAAGAGTAAATCTACATTTTCCTTAACCTACCCTGTCATCACATGGCTGAAGCAGACTTTCACTGAGGCTGATAAGAATGGTGATGGCAGCTTAAGCATCAGCGAGGTCCTGCAGCTCCTGCACAAACTCAACGTCAACCTGCCGCGACAGAAGGTCAAACAGATGTTCAAGGTACAGAAACAAAGACGTCTGGACACAGACTTTGAGAATGTGTAAGGTTTTGTATTCTGTGGTGTGTTCTATAAAAGCTGAACAGTGATTTTCTGAAGTTTTTTATTATTATTAGAGAAAAGGGAAAAAAAAATCCACTTTGTTCTGAGGTAAGTGAAGTAAATCTAAAGATAGCCTAATACTGGGTGTGTTCAAGTGCTGACTACTTTTCACTCTGTCTCAATCGGTTGAGCTTAACTCAGGGCCGTTGTTCTGTGGAGATGGGCCAGACAACTTGTGCTGCAAATCTCGTGAATGGTTCCTTCAAATGAAACAGAACAGTGTAAAAACTACAAATTCCAATAGGCCTGTGTGGTGTTTTACCTGCAGCTGATGAAGCTGGATTCTGTTACTTGCACGTGAAATGCTTAAGCCGTTGACCTCCTGATTTGAGTTCTGATTGGATTCACAGAGAGAGGCAGTTTGAGTTTGTGTCTTAAATGTAGTGGAACCCTTTGGGTCCAGTTAAGTCAGGTTTTTTGTATGGGTCTGGTGTGGATCTCAGTTCAAGCTGTAAGCACATGTGCTGATGCGATGTGTTTAAACTTTACAGCCCATGACCCTCAGTGGGCAGCTCACATGTATGTCCTTATTACGTATAAACTTCCCCATACACACCAAGCAGGTAGTTTAAGATCTGAACAATCCTGAGGCCATTTTCTAAAAGCTTAGTCCAAAAGTCTTAAACTTTAACCTGTGTGAGAAGTTATACAGTGGAGAAATTGTATAAACTGTAAGATAATGCTCTGCACACAGTGGAGTCCATCTCATTAAGAGAGTAAATGGACTTATCAGGTCACTGGAGACGGCAGTATGTACTTACTTCCTGGCAGATTGTGAATGAAAGACACTTTGAGTGATTGCGACCGCTACAGATGTTGGCTAATGCAGAGCTCAGCCACGAACTCTCCTCCGCAGCACAGAGGGATTGACAAGCTGCAGAGCTAAGCTGTTGTTTTTAGGCTTACTCTTACAGAGCAGATAGCCGACTCGCTGTCGTTAAGTCCAGTGGCCTGTTGATGGTCGCCCATATGGTGCTGCTGGGACACAGATGGCCTCTGGTGTAATGCAGGATAAACACACCAGAGACAGATCTGTCCCCGTGTGTGTGTGTGTGTGTGTGTGTGTGAGGACATTCATGAAGATTTGTGGGTTGACGGTGTCTTGCCTACTTTCTTGGCTTAACCTACTTACACTGAAGAGTAAAAACCTTTTGATCTCTTTCACCGATTAGTCTGTACCTGCGCTGCAGAAAATATCATCACATTTCAGAATCGCTGCAAGTTTTTTAGTCTCACAGTGAGAAAAGTGTGAAACCTGTCTGTATAAAACATTCAGCAGCACTACAAACTAATACAGTTCAACATGATTTAATATTAAAAGTAACGTTCAGACATCATCTTCACACTCACATCTGCTGTACGTGGACGTAGTACATATGTGAAGATACAGTATTTATAATTTGTGGATAATAAGAAAACAAAATGATTATTTTACCATTATTTTCACAAACATCTTAGAATTTGGAAAGTTGAATGATGAAGCGGTTTAAAACGGCATAAGGTTGCTCACTGCTGCCATTGTTTGACTGTTGTTTCAATTTAATTATTTAATTTATTGTATTTGCAATTAAGAATTTAAAAATTATACATAAATGTGTTCATAGGTTATAGGCATTCACAGGATTTTATGATTTTCCCATATGTGCACCAGGAGGTCTTATCACTCAATTGTTTAATTAAAAACACTGACTCACAATATCACAAAGGGAAGACCAGAAACTGAAGCAAACCTCTCAGGTGTTAGGACGGATCTTTAACCTGGGTGGAAACTGATGGAACTAGGCGCAGTCTGCGTTCCTCCAGGCCTTTACTTTTAATGGGAAGCCACACACATCAACCATCTGATGAGATTACTGTGGGGGAAGCCAGAAAGAAAGATTAAGTAGTTGATGTTGTTGTAGAGCAGTGCACAATCGAGAAAGTGATGAGGTACTGATTTAAACAGCAGTTACACCAACCTAGTCATGCAAAAACAAAAAGACAAAAGCACAACTAGATACAAAACAAAAAGTTATGAAATGTATTTATCAAATGTAATTACATTTGCTGATGAAGACTGAGAGATGCACCCTGATTCCAGGTACTAACATCAACATATTAAAAGGTCCATAAACCAAAATAATGGACAAATAAAAATGGAAATATAAACTCTGAGAAGCATGGATATCAGCATAAATGAATATGTTCGATGACAGTCCATCAAGTAAATCTGACCAGTCATCCTGCAGGGACCATGAACGAGTGTGGTAAGAGAATGTGGATTTAGTTTTTTCTATCTCCAGCCATTGGTCAATATTGTACTGAGAATTTCTAAAAACACAGTCAGACGATCAGTTGGAATAAAAAAGTTATCTGACCTACTTCGTGTGGAGAACAAACTCAGTATGAAGGAACCTGAACTTACTGTGTCATCACTCGCTGAACAGGAAAACTGTGTGAATTAGCAACAGTTAGTTTTAGTCTTGGTGACTGAGTCAGGTTTACAGCCGAGTTATTTCCTGCCGGTCTGTGCTCAGTCTTGTTTGTTTTGTCTGTTTCGTACTCCATCTGAATCTTGCAGCGTCACACAGAGATCACACCCTAATCAGAACGTACAGAAACGCCACGATGCGACCTGAGCCTTTTTCACTTTTGCGTTCATAGAGCAGAGGCGTGGTGTGCTGGTGGGATGTGATAGGTGGAGATATTACTACAGTTGAGAATGAGAGAAAAGAAGCAGGCTTCTCCCGGCCGCGGCCTCACTCAATAATTTATTACAGTGGAGACTCGCAGATATACATGTGGAGGGAAAACTTTGTAGGAGGAAGAGGAAGCTGCTATTCTAAGTGATGAATTAATCCATATTAGCTGTCGAGCTAAAGCACAGAGTGCAAGCAGGCAACCAACTTAAGTGCCTGGATTCATGCATAATGAATAGGAATGAATAAGGCTAGACTGATGTTTTCTTCTTTCCAATAAAAAGACCCGGTTCTTCTGATGCTATTTCATCCTCCTGGGGCCAAGATGTGTCCTGAATAAGAGGATTGTGTCTGAAAATAATTCCTTCACCTCTAAGAGTGAATAATGATGCAAGTTAGCTGGAGATGTATTGTTCTTAACTTATCAATGTTTGTCCATTACTCATTCCCATAGTTATAAAATATACTGAACCTGTATCACTGCAGCCTGGCTTTGTCTCAGTGCTCAGTTCTCCCTGTTACTCTTGCCATATGAGTAATGCTGCGTGCATCCATCTGTGCTCGTCACTCATGTGTCACTTTGTAAAACTCGAGCGTGCGCAAAGCCAACAGCCGAATCTGGTGATGTGAAGTGTTAGTCTTGTGTTTCTGAGGCCTTTAGCTTCCTGTGCGTTTGCTGTGTCCTGCAGAGAACATGATGGTGAGAGTTTGTGAGGCTAAATGTGTTTTTAACTACAGTCCACTAGTCTGACAACACCTTCTACTGCTGATGCTCAGTGGAAATGACTAATTGCTTCAGTATAACCTGTGTGCCACATTGTGCATCGTATTCTCTGCCACTGCCAGTGATTCAGCCACAACCTCACCTGTACAGGAGCTGCCATTGCTCTATGACACTGCAGTCTGCGCTCACAGCTAGAACTGCAGAAATCCTGTTAAAAGGTCAACGGAAAACTTCACTCTTTACTAGCACAATCCATTGGATTGTTCTTGGAACTGATTCTCACCTTAGTAAATGTATCAGATAGATGTGATGTTCCTCTTTTATTAGCATTCATGCCGTCATGGCAGCTCAACGACTCAATAGCCACAGAAGTCCCTAGCACATAAATCCAATTATTTATCCACTGTGGAAGTCTGTAGGTTTTAGGGTTTCCAGTCCAATCTCTCATTTCAAAGCCACTATTAAAATGTAATTGTAAAAGACGGCCAGCTCTTCATGAAGGGACCTGCTTGCTGCTTGTAGAGGCACTCTGGAGCACTTGTCGCAAAGTTATGATGCAACACATTTAAATTGCAATCCAGATATTTTTATATGAACTTATTTATTAAAGTATTCCCACACCAATCTGAAATGATTTTACTGAAATCTTATAAGTCTAATAATGAAAAGGCTACAGACTGATTTCCTGTGCAAGGAGAGACTGTTATTTTAGCTGTATGCATCGCTCTCTAATAAACTGTTCTAAACCCAGTGTGTATAGCAGTGAGCAGCTCAGAGGCCAAGCTCCAGCTTGCACAGACGTCATTACACTACAGTGAGTGGCTGGCCCCAGTGATACTTGGCATGTGGAGCCGGTCACAGACTGGCTCAGTAAACTGAGGCAAGGATTACACGGGTCATGGTGTGACCCACTGCAGCGCGCCTGTTAACGTTGTTCAACCATAGTGTACAACCATAGTGTTAGCCTTTCATAAGATGAATCTTTATCACATAGAAAACCAAACCTATCATTGTAATATGAGCTGAAGACTGATGATGATGATGATGATGATGACTTAAAAGTGCAATCTTCAAAGTATTGTTATCCTGGTTGATGAAAACTATGACAAAATGTATTACTCCAAAAAAGGAGAGATTCACTAAGACAAAACAGGTTTTATGGTTGTGATTCCATTTTTGTATGTTGCAAAATATGAGGTGACTAAAATGTAGTTTAAAAGTAACATTGGAGTTTTAGTCAACTACCAAGTGGTCGATGCAGGAAGTGTGAAGTTTCCCTGAAAATCACAGATTTAAGGTGAAAGTGTAGTTAAAACAAAACCTCACAACCTGGAAAAACTCAATAGGATGTTTTTAATTCTTGGAGTATTTATTGCTGGGAATCTGGGAAAGTTAGATTAAGACTATGTCGGGGAAAATAAGCACTAAATCTATTCCTTGTACCTGGTTTGTAGGAGGCAGATACAGACGACAACCAGGGGACGCTGGGCTTTGAGGAGTTCTGCTCCTTCTACAAGATGATGTCGACCCGCAGGGATCTGTACCTCCTCATGCTCACCTACAGCAACCATAAAGACCACCTGGACACCAACGACCTGGCCCGCTTCCTGGAGACCGAACAAAAGGTACACGCTTAACATTCAGTAAGATAGAGATAAATTACTTTACAGATTTGTAAAGTAAAATTACAGAGTTTCACTGGACAGTTAAAATGATCTAAATTACTAATAAGAGATGATATGTTTGTCATTCTGCAACGGCTCTGCTCAAAACGGTCAGTTTTCCTCTGGCCCAAAGTACTGCCTTATAAACATTTCATTAGACTGGGTGGAAGTTCTGTTATGTTGCTAAAATTGTAATCTGTCATCTGAGACAGATGTTTTACTTGTTTTAGTTCATTATTGATTCTTTTCCCACACCACCTGTAGTGTTGAGTCTTCAGCTGTATTAAAACAAATATGAATGTCGGTCAGCTGTGCCAATTTCCTATGGAGCGTGGGGAGTGCCACAATACAATAAATATAACAAGCATTAAATAAATATTTAAATGTGTCATTAAATTAT
>JAUMHL010000028.1:2384983-2417369 GCA_032362345.1 Sandelia bainsii
TAATTTAATGACACATTTAAATATTTATTTAATGCTTGTTATATTTATTGTATTGTGGCACTCTGCACGCTCCATAATTTCCTACAGATACTTTGAATTCAATAAATTACCATTGTTAACTCTCAGTGAAAAAGGTCAAATAATAAAAACTAAAGCAGATGCCAGGATGATGTGGAAACCAGTTAAATCTGCTGAACTGGTTACTGTATTGTTACTATAACACCACCAAATAACCTATGTTATGTGCATTCTGCATGCTTGACTGTTGAGACAGAAGCACGTCAGTGTCAATACTGCAGTAACACATTTCTGCAAGGTTACAGCATTTTACAACCAATGAAGGTTTATTTGGATCACTGGCCTAGTGGGCCACTAAGAATCAATAGTTGCTTGGTCTGGAACGGTTCCAAAACCCAGTGTGTAAGTAGAGCAGTGCAGTGCAGCTTTAGCACAGTCAGCCGATTGATGAGCAGCAGGATTGGTGTTGAAATCTGCTGACAATTATTACCCACTCGAGGATGGTGAGCACAAGTTCAACCTGCATTTAGTCATTAGTACTGCACAGGACTGGTGCTCGCATCCTCAGCTCGGATCAAAACACTGCTGCTGCCTTATTTGCTGAGATGCAGTTATCCAATGCTACACCAGACACTTACTGTATCTCACATCTGTATCCAACATAGCATTGGATATAGAAACAGTGTCTGTGCATACAGGGTAATGTGGGTCTACTTTCTCAATCTGCCAATGAACTAGTCGCTGATAAGTGTCTGTTTATTGTTCAAAGCCCTAAAAAGGTGTTTTCTGAATGCTGAACCAGTTCAACTCAAAACCTTTCACAGGCTACTGCAAAACATTTGGCTGAGTAAATACCCATCGGGCCTCTGAAGTGGTGCTTGATGTCGGAAACGTAGACAGAGAGGGCCCTACTGGGATATTAGCATTAGTGCCTTCAGAGCACTTGAGATGCTATTGTAAGGTACATTTCTCTAATGATGCCATCGCCTGCAAAAAGAAAATTAGCTAATGAGCGTAACAGCTTGTTTCTCTCACACACAGCCAGTGTGTGCTCCTTCTTCTTTGGTTGGCTAGTCGTCAGTTCTAATAAGGTGGGCTGTGTTTTTCTGATTATACTGAAGCGTTTAGTTCTGGCACTGTGAATAAGTGGTGGAAGCAGCTTTGTGAACTGATTTGTTTGAAACGATGCCAAAAAGCAGCCGTTTTCTCTCCTGGTGTCTTTAACTACAGACGTTGTCGGTGTCTGTTTCTTTGTGCCTCAGATAAGAAATAAGATAATGTGTAAAACTCCAGTTTGTGCGTTCAGGTGTCAATATCAACTGTCTGTCTGACTGTATTTCAAACAACCACCCATATGTGTTTTTGTTGATAGGAAAAATGTCAAACGTGTAAATGAGATGCTGTTATTTATTGTTAATTTTACATAAACCTACCAGCAAACACGTAGTTTATCACATATCTTTCAAGTTATTCTTTGTTTTGATGCGAAGCTGATAGATTTGCATAAGTGCAGCCAAAAAAGAAGATTTTTAACATGATGCCGGTGCTTTTCTGTCTCATATTTGGTCAAATTCAGGGCTCAGAGCACTGTGTGTGTGCCAGTGTTGAGAGCACTGACAGCAGCGTATGAGCTGCTCAGGAAGCTTTTTGGAGCCAGTCCACGGTACCAGTGGTAACGGGTTTACCCCTGCTGAGTGTGGCTGGATTTACTCTCCACACAGCATTCTCTGATCCGGATCACGATGAGATGGGGAGCAAGTGTGTCCCATTTGATCCAATTTTAGCCACTCACCCTGTTTAGTACTGTAGAATTGGGGAAAGCAAGCCTTTTTTTTTAATGGAAATAACCCTGTTGAAATAATGCCTCACGTAGCTCAAATTGACGCACACGCACACACACACACACAGTGACACGGTGAGAGAGCTCAGGCTGAGGGGAGACCTTTAAATAGTAAACAGAAATGGAAATCTGACTGACCAATCGGATGGATTTAACGAGCAGCTACCAGACCAACTTTTAGTTGGACTCTGCAGCCAGGACAGAAAGAAAAATGACACGTAGCGAGCTCATTAACGGCATCGTCCTGTACTTGTCCTCAAGCCCTGCACCTGATGTTGAGTAGATGTATTTTTATTCTGTTTTTAGCACACACTGTGTTGCTGTTTGACACACATTTCTGTATTTTTGTAGATGACCAAAGTGACCAAGGACCATTGCCTGGAGATTATCAACAAATTTGAGCCGTGCTCTGAGAACCAGAAGCAAGGGGTTCTGGGAATTGATGGTGAGTCCACTTTGATTTCAGTATTTTTGTTTGGAACTACAACACAACATTTCTTTTAGTGAAAAATACTGTTAATAATTACTGTGCATGTGTATTTCTATCAGAAGAATTTGATTTAAATCCTGAACTGCAATGTGGTTGGTTTTGCTGTGCACGGTGTCAGGTGGTTTTACCTAGGCTGATCAATTCTCCTTTGAAGCACCTGCTTTTTTTTTATTATCCTTTAAATACTTGATCACATTTTATTGATTTAGAAAACGCTTTTGTCCAGAGAGACTCGCATTAAGAACATGTTCAGTGCTGCAGAGCAAGTGCAAAGTGTTTGTAGCTGTTTTATAGCTTTTCTATGTTTTAAGAAACACTAACATTCATGTTAGACATCAGTGTCATTGAAAACAGGCTGTAATAGAATATACTTTATTTGTTACTGTAATTGTGGCCCTAGTAGTCTGTGGTAGTTTTGCACAGCTAATAGAGGAAAAAACATGCACCCTTGAAGTGCTCACTTTCATTTACTTTGCTCGTGCCTGATTGGCTGAATAGACCTCACCTAGTTAATCAGGTGTGGCCGAGGCAGGTAGGCATGCTGCAAGTGAGTATGTGCACAATATTTCGGTTTAGTTTTCCATGAATTAAGGAATGTGACCGAAACGTTAAAATAAATGTGAAAAAGTAAACAAGCTATTTGTTTCACATTCTTCCAGGTTTTACGAATTATATGCGCAGCCCAGCAGGTGACATTTTCAACCCTGAGCACTACAACGTGAACCAGGACATGAACCAGCCGCTGTGCAACTATTTCATCGCTTCCTCACACAACACCTACCTGATGGGTGACCAGCTGATGTCCCAGTCGAGGGTGGACATGTATGCCTGGGTGCTGCAGGCGGGCTGTCGCTGTGTAGAAGGTCAGCATAGAGGTGGAACATACAGTGATGTGTAGGACATATACATCAACTGTACATACACCTACAGTATACAGGCACAGTTTAACATAAAATTCAAAGGTAATGTTGTTCTAAGAGCATGCGGCAGTGCTGATATTTTTGGACTGAAGTTGTTGCTCGCTGAGCAGAAAAAGTTTGGGTAAAGTGAAGGACATCAGGGTTATCAGAATCTTCATTTTTCTTTGAATCCCTTATCAATCCTTTAGTTTGTAGTTTGTTTGGTGGGAAATAAAGATATGTACAGTTTCCACAGATGTTCATTTAAGTTAGTGAAGAAATGTATGATATATTTGAAGTAATAACAGGCAAATTGTGGTATGTAATTATGTAATTCACACACTGACAATGTTGAGTGGAAAAAGTTATATGCATGTATTGGTGTGGTTTAGAGCTAAACATCTACAGTAGGTAAGAGGACTCCAAAGGCACAGTGCAGAATGCTCATTGGTTTAAAAACAGAGGAGGAACATCTCTGTTCATGAGTCTACCATACAGTAATCAGGAGGTGTGGAAGCTGCTGCACACAACACACAACTGAGAAAATTTTGAGGACTGATGTTGTTGTGGACTAATAAATCTAAGGCCACCAAATTGTTTGGGAAGGTAAAAGAATCACAACATGAGAAATTCACAGTGGTGAAATATGGTGATGGAGCATCGTGATAATGAATCCCTACACACGCCAGACACCCATGTCCAGTGTAGCAGGCGGAGGCAGCATGTGTCTGTGTGCTACACAATGTAGAAAAATGTTTGTTGGGAGATGCCTGGTACACAAGTCGAGTGGGACAAAGTGTAAAGCATGCGTAGACTGAAAGGTTAAAGCTGTGCACTCGTTGTAGTGGATTTTTATCTGAACCAGTTCACCATTAGATTTTAGTTAGTTTCTTAAAGACTGTCCTGCTCATACAGTCTCTTCTTGATCTTTCTCGCTCCACAGTGGACTGTTGGGATGGTCAGGACGGTGAGCCCATCGTCCACCATGGCTACACTCTCACCTCCAAGATCCTCTTCAAAGATGTCATCGAGACCATCAACAAGTATGCCTTCATCAAGAACAAGTAGGTGATCAGATGCTCAAATGTTCAGATTAAGACTTTGGATATTTGAAAGTCCTACTTCACTAAAGAGATGAAAAATAGTGGATTGATCGCATTGATAGAAACTGAAAAGTCATATTTCCATTATAGTTACATTGGCTTGTATTATTTGATTGGTTGATAATTAGTTACTGCAGTAGTTCAATAGCACTTACATTTGGACTTTTAGCACCACTAGTTATATATCAGATAACATAGGTTACTGGTTATGAAACATTTCTATTGAAACTTACCTCTGTTCAGTAACACATTCAAACATATCCCATAGGTTCAACTGGGTTGAGATAAAGAGGCAGTGAACGCTACAGCTTATGATTGAAGTCATTTACATCAAACCATTCAGTGAGCCCCTGTGTCCTGTGTGGAAGTTGCAGTTGTTTTTCCTTTAATACATCACCCATTTATATGTCTAGATACATGTGCATTGTTATACGCTCACATAAACCATCAAATGCTGCTCTCACCTGTGCAGATACAGAGACATAATAACACGGACACAGAGAAATGAAATCGCACATACAGACACCCTCCTCCCCTCCTTGGAATCTGCTTCAGAACATGATAATCCCACCGACATGCACACAGTCTGGAGGATGCAGAGATAATTTCTATTTTTAGATCCTGCAGCTTCAAGTAAAATGAAGGCGAAACATTTGCTTTGTGTGCATGTTTAACAGCACTGTGTGTTTTTGAATGCGTAATTGTGGAAACCATATTCCACAGATAATTGGCTAAAATGGAGCAGGGTGAAAGGCTGCATTAAACATCAAAGAGTGATTAGATTTTTCCAGGGTGTGGAATAAAAACAGGCTCTACAGAGGGTCTGACGGGGACCAAACCAGGATGACACTGGCACTGGGAATCATCACAGCCAATGCTGTGAATAAGTCTTGAAGCCACAGATGCTTCACACTATTAGGAAATATTGAATGAAATATTTCTCCAGACACACTCATCATTATAAAATCTTCATCTACAGATAAAAAGAGAATTCACCATAGTGTTTTTACAAGTGATACCAGAAGTTCCTTGGACCAATGCAGAGCACTGAAGTGGCCTCTTAGTGGGGCCTTTTCAGAGTATTATATGAATTTTCTTTACATTATGGGTGTAATGGTAATGAAACCAAGACCAAAACCGCCACACACACATCCACCACCCCCTCTCCCACCCGACCCGCTCACAGCCTGTCAGGGACAGAGTCTCGTGCACGTTTAGAGCGGCTGCCTGACGCCCCCAGATTCAATACAACATCCCAACAGCGTGTCCCACGCAGCACGAGCTGTCTGTCAGGTTAGAAAAGAAAATCCAGAAATCCAGGTATGAACCGAACCATAGATTTGGAGAATGCTGCTGTTACACCCCAAATGTACATGTCACAAGATAAAATGTCTTACTGAGCCATTTAAATCACTCGGTATAAAAGTATAAAAGCTTTGTGCCTGTGCACGTTTTAGTGCCCACGCTGAGTCAGAAAATTACAATTACATTGTTTTTTGTAAATGTAAATACTGTATAGACCTGAAAGCAACGTTTCAGTAATTTATGACCTGTACTGTTAGTTCAGATTGAAATATTTTACATCACTAGAGTAACTTCTAAGAAGACTTAAGAGTCTACAGCCATGCTAGCTACTCTGAGTATTTACTTCATGCATGCATACATGCCTGCAGTAGCGCGTTGATGTTTAGCAGATATAATGCAGCAGGTAACATTTGATATTCAGATCTTAGCACAGTGCACAGCTGTGGCTGGTAGGAATATCAGGTATTTGCAGGTATTCGGTTATAATATTGCATTGTATTATTCAGTGTACTGGACACACTGAAATGTTGATGACATGCTGTCAGTAGATGAGCATCATATTATGAAAGTCATGATTTAACCTTTGGTAGTATAGACTGAAACAGCTCTGCTTATAACTGCTGATATATTTCATGCTGAGAGCACAAAGCATGTTAGAGTAGCTCCTCACTCTGAAAGAACCAAGAGACAGTCCAGAAGCCTTCTGAGTCACCAACTTATACTCACAGTCATTTAGCTGCAAAGGTTAAATAGAAGTTATGAGTTAATAATAACAATAATAACAGTAGCTAATAGAAATGGGCCAATTCGCCATATCGGAGCCATTTGGTGTTATGTAATTAAACATCAGCACCAATTTGTTTAACAGTTAATTGAGAAGACTGCAGTGAATAAATGGATGCTTTATTGCTGGTGCTGCATCGCCCCCCTCAAAAGGTTCTGTGTCCTCTTGTCCCCCTCAGCCTTTCATCCCTGTAACTCCAGTCTGTTTTGTTTGATTCTCTCCCAGCTACCCAGTCATCCTGTCGATAGAGAACCACTGCAGTGTCCCTCAGCAAAAAAAGATGGCCCAGTACCTGGTTGAGATCCTGGGGGACAAACTTGAACTGTCCAGCATCAAAGCTGATGAGTCTGGACGTCTGCCGTCACCAGAAACACTCAAGGGGAAGATCCTCGTCAAGGTAAAGTCCGACTGTGGGTGCACCACAAAGAACTGAGGAGCACAGATTGAATGTTTAAAAGGTGACTGATCCTCCTCAGTAAGAGGAGTCAGTCCTCAGGCGATTATCTCAACTCACCGTTCATTATCTGGACTCTGAAGCCGACAGAGCAGCCTTCAAAGGCAGCAGATAGTAGGATGGTCGAAGTGATGAGACATGAATGAAACCTTGATTATTGGCATTAATAAGAAGCTTGAGATGTTTATGAACTGCGAGTGTGTGTGAGTGTGTGTGTGTGTGTGTATCTGGGAACAGTGGTCTGTTGTATTAGCAAAAGCCAGGAGTCCAGCTGTCCACAGATAATTGGTTGAACGTGCTGGTGGCTGCAGGTCAGACAGTCAGCTCCACTTCACCGTTGAGAAGAGCTTCGAGTTGATAAAAATCTTGATACGTTCATTTATGTCACAGTAAATCAATATTGTACATTTATAGCTTTGTGAGCTGTGCTCTGGTTGCTCCAGGCTTTTCCTCTCAGGCCGCACATATCGGCATTTTCTACAGCAGGAAATTAACGACGTATAACCTGGGGCTCATTGTCATAAAAAGATGATAGTGGGACTGATCAGGGGAGTCCATGAGCCCCAGCTCCACCTGAGTCCATGTATTTATATGTAGACAGGGCCTATGTGTACTTTAAGCGTTAGGTACAGCACCGCTAACGTCAGGTTCTTGCATATTTACGATGTTTTTTCACTGTCTTTTGTAACTTAAGGGTGCTTAAGAAGATGAACTTTTATCAATTATTCATTGAAAGAGTTGCCTAAGTTACTTTTGAATGAATAAAGTGGATTATGATGAACATGTTCTCGCTTCTCCCTGGTGGCATCTGATTATTTACTGTGTTGGATTTTACTGGACTGGATTCGATTTCAGATATGTGTCTCTGAAATTTGGAATTAAATGGAACTTATTTTGTGGCATAGCATTAAAAATTCATTGGAACTACCTCCTACTAGAATCAACCCATCCATGCCAAACCTCCAAGCCTCATTGGACGTACTTTCCCTGGGGGCTCACTATGACTTTTTCAGGTTTTGGGGGTTGTTTGGATGTGTGTCGCTAGCAGGATATACAGCCACAGATGAAGAGTTGATATTGTTATTGATTTTCTTCAGCTTGTATGAACGCTGGGCAGCCCTGTGCCTTTGTATTGTGATTCTGATATCAAGATACCATCAGTAAACATTAAAACAGCACAGAACAGTCTTTATAGTTATATAAGTACGTAGAAGAACTCATCAGCTTCACTGTGATCGATCTCAGTTTACTGTCACAAACAACACAGCATCTCATATGCTCATTGTAATGGCATCTAACTTCTTAAAGCAAAGTTCGTTTCACACATGGCTTCAGCCAGCAGTGTCAGGAGAGTGTGATAATCAGTTCTGTTAGCGGGTTAGGGAACAGTATTGAGGTTAATGGGGGCTTTATTGACACCAGATGCTTTCAGTGAAGAGAAGGAACGTTGCCAATACCTGGCACGCTAAGTACGACTATGCCAGCTGTTACACCAGGACTACTACCTGCAGTGTGTAAGCACTCTGACAAACACATATACAGCACTCTGGTTTTCCCACTGCCCCGCATCACGTGCTGTGCATCCTCACTATCGACTATCATCTGGTGGCCAGCAGCTTGACAACACTGTGACTGAAAATAATTTGTAACCACAGGACAAACTACATCACTTGTTACTGAAAAGACTCAGGGAGCGACAGTTACATCTGAACCTGTACATCCTTCAATCTGGGGTCTCGTATCACCCTCTCCTTCACCGCTGAAGCCTGTCAGTGAGAATAATAGAAGTGCAAAAGGTACTGGAAATGTGCATGGTTCACCTGCAGATGTATCGGATCGTAAATTCTCTGCAAGGCTTTGTCGCTCTGGCTTTCAGGAGACATTTCTAGCCAAAGATAATGTCAAGACAGACATGAAAAGAAAGGGATTATGAGTTTCAGCAAGGGCTGAGTGAATGAATCCATATAAACTCTAAACATGTTAGAAACATTTCCTCATTAAATAAATGAGACTGGACGATGCACTGTCAACCAATCGCATGACAAAAGCAAAGCATTTCCAAACCAGTGCTATGGCAGCTGTAACAAACAGCCCATTCATTGACACATGCACTGAAATATGTGGAGCACATGCAGTAGTGCCTCCAGAAATGCCACCATCTAAGTGAATTTTTGGACCCACAGTTTGAATAAATGAATGCTGCAGCTGCTTGTTATCATAGTGTGAAGCTCCACTGACGATTCTTTTCTCCACCAGGGGAAGAAGCTGCCTGCAAACATCGACGAGAACGCAGAGGAGGGCGACGTGTCGGACGAGGACAGCGCTGATGAGATGGAGGATGACTGCAAGCTGATGAACGGAGATGTATGTTCCCTGTTTGGCCCTTCACCATGTTTATTACTTGTGTCTGTCAGAGTTACGTGCAGCCTGTGTCCAGCAGATGAAGTGTGAATTGTGCGTGTATTTCCTGTTCTTTATGGTTCATGTTTAAAGTGAGTGGTGGTGATGGGGTGCTCGCCTCTCCTCTCCTGCTGTGACTGTACGACTATCGCTGCTGTTTGTTTTTGTCTCTTTCTTTGTCTGTGGCTGTTTGTTCTCATTTCCTGCTCTTCTTTTTCCTATTTGTCCCTTCTCTTCAACTGTTCCTTGCTTCTTTCAAAGTGGAAGGTATTGTATAAAAAAAAAAAAATCATCCTCAACCACCTCAGAAATGTCACCAAGTCATTCCATAATTTCTCATCCTGGCTGTGAAACTTTAAAGTGACTGGACCAAAAATATTGAACCCTATGTGTGCAAGACTTTGCAATCTGTAAAGACTCTTTATCTAGACCCAAACATACACAAGGACACAAGTAGTGTCTTGTAGGTCTAAAAATGTGTGGAAACAGAAAATGTTGGCCTTGAATTCAGATAGTTATTTTAGAAGGTGCTGGGCCAACTACTGATTGGACAACGCTAGTCTCAAAATTGTGAGACCAGAGGCAATCTGGGACTAATTATCAACTTTTTAAACAAGGCCCAGTTGAAATAACTTCATGAATAATTGAAGTTCAAACATTATTCTTTATTTAATATCTGAAAAACAAACATGAGCAATGAGCAGGGAATAGAAGTTAGATTTTTAATTTTTTAATCATTTCCTAATCAATATGTTCAGTTCGAACAGTGATGATCAAATGCACTGACAAAATAATCTTTAGTTAGTGAGGCTGCAGTTCAAGTTCATGTCTCATCACTGCAAAAAGCATAATTAAAGGTGTCAGTATAAATTCCATCATACGTGATGGAGAGCACTGACTGGACCACAGTGTTCATTAATAAAAGCACAGGATTGGTCCTTTCTGCACTGAGCACACTGAAATTAAACTGTCCGTGTTGCTTACTGCAGAGTTGGGGGGGGGGGGGGGGGGGGGGGGTTATGGGTACATGCTGCCACCATGTGGCTGAACTGAGAGTGTGCATGTTATTCTGAGTGAGGGTTTCTCAGAGAGGACATCTTTCATTTATCCTGTGTCATCCGTGTAAAAGATGCCCCGCTGTCACCTCCCATCACGCTCTCACATCTGAAGTTCTTACATTACTGAAGAGTCCATTCATCAGCCGCTGGGGGCATTTTTCTCTCTGTGTTCCTTCATCTTTGCACTTTATGAGATGTTAGTTCCTGTAGGATTTTGCATTGTGTTATTATTCTTAGCCTCATTAGATTAAGGTAAAACAGAATTATCCAGAGTTTCCTCTACAGTGAGTCCTCAGGTAGAACCTGTTGACTTAACACCAGTGCATTTTGACTGAATTATCAGTATGTGTCTCTTACTGACATAAAGTATCTTTAGTCGTGGGACATGCATGTAAAACATCTCATATCTGCAAACATGGAAAATGTGAAAAAAAAGCAGCAAGCAAACAACATTTAAGCCCACCTCTCGTATGAGGTATGATCACATATCATCACCATCATTCTCTCTGACTGTTCCTCTTCCAGACATCAGCCAACAGGAAGCAGGTGGAGAATATGGCCAAGAAAAAACTGGACAACCTGATGAAGGAGTCCAAGATCCGAGACAGAGAGGATCCAGACAGCTTCACCATCGCGGCCCTTCCTCCAACTGGGAAGCCCACAGACAAAACTGGCTCTAAGGTAAAGACAGACGGGTAGTCCTGGTGAGCAGAGACCTTACCTGATATACACTGAGCTGCATTCAGACTAGGCTGCAGTATTTTCAGCTGTAAGTCAAGGAAACCTATAATCATGTACTTTTATTTGGATGAATGCAAACAAAAGGAAAATGGGAACTAATTGTTTTCTCTTCCCCCTGGTTTGAAGACTACTACAGTAAAGCTGCAAAGTGAAGATAGAACTGAATATGAGTAGTTTGGATAACTGCTAATGTTCATCTCTCACCTGAATGGATAATTTAGCTTTAGGTTTAATATACAGACGTTGAGGGAAGTTCATCCTCTATAATGTTTGAAAGAGGGAAACATTTTCACCCGAGTAGTTGTGCAGTGCAGGAACTTGACTTAGATCTTAATTTGTTGTTAATGTCTGAGGAAAATTGCTTTGCTCTATTACAGCCTTTCATGGCTTGTCAGCTCTCAGGACAGTGAGTTGTGTCACAGCGAGCTTTTAAGATTTTTATCAAAAACAGTTCAAATAAAATGTACTTTTACCTGGTTCTTCTCTTTTAAAATAGCAGATTTGTGTCACACATCTACCAGACAGTATGGTCAGTACCACTATAATGTGGTGAGAATGTGTGAACCTTTTCTGAGAGCAGTCACTCTGAATTTAATTGTTTAAATCATCCCACATTAATCCTAAACATAACAACCAAGTCCAATAAGTGATAGAAATGTGGTACAAACTGATGGCCGATTATTTTTCAAAATGTCTCCTTATAAGTTTATTCCTCTGTTGTCAGGGTAAAAGTGAGGATGGGACAGACACGGCTGATGAAGCTAATCCGAGCAGCAACAAGCGAACGAGCCGCTCCTTCATCGGGAGCTTCTCTAAACGCAAGGTTGGTTGCTCTATTAAAATTGGTTTGTCAGTGAGATGATATTGTAGACAATATGTTTCCAGACTTCTAATGTAATCACAGCGTGTTTCTTGTTAATATGGTGAAAAAATGTGACCCTTCACGTCTTCTCTCCGCTGTTCAGTAAGAGAAAACATAAAAAAATAAGCAGACTGGTCATCTGCACTAAAGCTCCACAGAAATGGTCAATTCATCACTATAATACATTCTCACTTTATTTAGCAATAAATAAGAAATCTAAACATCACTTTAGTCATGTAACTTGGGATGGTCACTCATCATATTATAAATCAATCGGTGATAGGAATAATTCAATAGCACTGTCACTGCTTCATGTCTGTGTTCTCGTTACAGTTCCAAGAAAAGTCTAATATCTTTTATCTTTAATATTTGACATTTCCAAATTGAGTTTCACCATCACTAATCATCTCTCAAAGCCTGTTACACATGAAGAGATCTCTCACCAATATTCTCTGGTCTCTCACGAGTTCATACAGCAACATTTTGTTCTGCAGAAAAAGGCGTCCAAACTAAAGAAGGCGTCCAGCTTTGAAGACACAGATACAGACCAAGAGAGCACAAGTAGTGCCTCCCGTGCCCCTTTGCACCACAGCAGGTATGGTTGACACACACACACGCTTGTCTTTCTGTCTTTGGGGTAGAAAACTGACCCTATCTAAAACCTAATTTTAACCCTAAAATCTAATCTTACTTCCCAAAATGCTCTTTGATGTTGTGGTGCCCGACTCAATGTCCCCACAAAACAAAAATGTCCTCACTGTGTAGCAAAAACAAGACCACACACACAGCCCTCTAGTATAACTAGTAGTGGACCTGAACCAGCTCATTGAGCGATTTGAAAATGTTGGGTCACCCCTTGTAAAATGACGTATTTTCTTAATGTGATGTAAATTAATCTGAAAAGTAAGTAAGTAATTTTCATCACAGTCACCAAATGTGTGTTTGGAGAAATAAAAAGAATCAGAATTGATGAAAAGAACACCTCAATCGTTAAACATGAGGGTGGAAATATTCTGCTTTGAGACTGATGAAACACTGCACAGATAGAAGGAAGATTCCACTAAATATCAGCAAATTGTGGATGCAGTCAGTCAAGAGAGAAAGACCTGAAAATCTGGAAGAAACACAAACTGAAGCTTTTTGCACTGCACTGAAAATCTGTGGGTAGATGTTGAACAATGAAGCGAGACGACCTAAAAATACCCCAGAACCTGAAGTTATCTGCAGGAGGAGTGGGTGAAAGTGGCTAAATCAAGAATAGAAAGACTCTTAGCTGCTACGAGAAGTGTTTTCAAGCTGTTGTAACTGCTAATCGAGCGTTACTTATTAGTGTGCCAAAACATTTGTACATGCTATAATTACTGCTTAATGCTTTCTGTACTTAAGTAATAGTCCATTAATATTGAAGAATGACTTGTGTTTACTTGCCCTTGAGCAACTTTCTTAATCCTAACTGCTTTACTGAAGATCCACAGTGGTCAGTGTCAGACTGTGGTTTTACTGGGCTGCTTCCTTATTCAAGCCTGAATTCAAGCCTGAATAAATCAATGTACTTTACTTTTTGAAAGTACTTTTCAAAGATTTGTTTTAGAAATCAGGAATTTGCCCAAAGACTCCAAATCAAATTAAAATCAAATCAAGGGTGGCCAAACTTCAGCATATACTGTGTGTTTACTTCTGTTAACTCTTGACTTTTGACTTTTGATAAACTTATAGAAAGAAGAAGACTATGAAGTTATCCAGAGCTCTGTCTGATCTGGTGAAATACACACGGTCTGTGGGCCTCTATGATATCGAGGCACAAGGTGAGCTGTGCTGTTCGCTCTGTTCCGTTAGAGCAAATGGAAATCAGCCTAATTGAGAAATCTAAGATGTCTTTGTGTTGTACCTGGCAGCCAACTGCAGCTGGCAGGTGTCGTCGCTCAGTGAGACCAAAGCACACCAGGTGATGCAGCAGAAAGCCGCATCTTTCATCCACTTCAACCAACGACAGCTCTCCCGCATCTACCCTTCTTCTTATCGCGTGGATTCCTCTAACTTCAACCCCCAGCCCTTCTGGAACGCTGGCTGCCAGCTTGGTAAGAGCTCAAACCAACCCACCCCATGGTTCATCACCATATTCAAAATGCTCATTAAGTCCAGTAGCACCCTCAGTGTTCAGTCACTCAGGATGTTTGTCAAGACTGCTTTTTATTTCAGTTGCACTCAACTACCAGTCTGAGGGCCGCGTCCTCCAGCTCAACAGGGCCAAGTTCTACAGTAATGGCAACTGTGGCTACGTCCTTAAGCCTGCCTGCATGTGTGAAGGTCAGAGGTTCAGTCACATCACTTTAGTAAATGATCAGTAACATGTGTTTGATATTGTTGTGCTTTCAGTTTGTGTTCTGTTGTCCATTAAATGTTGTCACAAAGGCCCTTCTATGAATTCCAGTGAAAACATGGAAGACTTGGACTACTTGGCTCCTGAATATGATTATAATAATTAGCTTTTGTAAATTGTTGCTTTTGTCAATGAAATTTCCTTTTTTAATTTTGAAAGTGAATGATCACACAAAATATGCTTCCTTTCTACTCATTGCAGGTGCCTTTAGCCCCCACCTGAAGGACCCACTACCGGGTCAGATGAAGAAACAGCTGGTGGTGAAGATCATCAGTGGACAACAGCTGCCAAAACCCAAAGACTCCATGTTAGGGGACAGAGGAGAGGTACAGTAGAACACATACACGTTCAACAGTAGTGTTTTTTCATGTAATTAAACATAAAATATAGACACATGCATTAAGAAATCGAATGCAGTGTTGCAGTAAACTATACTAGTTTATAAAAACACGAACAAAGGCTTGAGTGTCTTGAAAAGGAGTCTGTGTGAAGTCTGATAAATGTCATCAGGTGAAAAAAATCTGTGTGACTGTTGAAAAGTGCCGAAACGTTACGTCTCTCTGTCAGATCATTGATCCCTTCGTGGAGGTGGAGATCATCGGGCTCCCAGTGGACTGCTGCAAGGAGCAGACCCGAGTGGTGGATGATAATGGTGAGCTGACGGAGACATGAATTACTCAGGTTCATCTGCCCTGATTCATTTTAGATAAAGTGGCCAAAACATTAGCTCCTAATGTAATACACACCGGTACGACTCGACCACCCACTACCACCTCAGTAATTAATATTACCTACCTATTAATTAATTAATTATCACCTTTCTGACATTTTCAACAAAACCTGACACATTATAAAAGTCTCTAAAAGTTGAATTCATGGCAGAGGTGCTGTATTGGATTGATTGGATATCTAGTGTAGCCAGTGAATTGTCAATATAAGGTCAGAATCCCAGCATGCATTTCTCATCAACTATCTTGTAAATGTTTTGTACGTTTGTGTGTGTTATGAAATAAAGCAATTACAATAGTTACTAAATGCAAAGCAGGCTTTATTATAGCCTCTTAGCTGTGTTGCACTGCCCACTTTAACATGTTTGCAGTCAGTGATGAGACAGTCAGCAGCAGAAAGTTAGCAAACCAGGCAGTTTAGACTACAGATGGATAGATAGATAGCCTCTAACTTCAGTTTACTATAGATACTCATTCTCTCTGATTACCTACTGCATCTCAGTGCTGTTTCCCGTGAACTGTGTCACATACGATGTCCTGATGTTTATTTATTTTTGTGGTTTGCTGGGTTTGACCTCTCACGTGTGATTAATGCGTGTATGTGGCGACCAGAGCTTACCGCTGGTCAAATGCGACTCGCTTCTTGTTTGTGTGTGAGCCGTCTGTGCGGGTTCTGATCTATAATTGATGAGCTCAGCTTGATGATGTGCACAAGCAGCACCTCTCAGTCAGCTCCCTCTTTCACACACACACACACACACACACTGAATAATTGATGAGTGCTGAGCTTGCTCTCTGATTCTGTCCTGGAACGTCTCATCTGTCCTGTACGTCTGCGTCTGTCTTTACTTTTGTTTTATCCCTCCTACTTCTCCCTTTTTATTGTTTGTCTATTACATCTCAATTTTTCTTCCCTCTTCTTCTGTCCTCCCTCACCCCTCTCCTCCCCCACATCTTCCTTCCTCCACCCCTGTCCGCGTCGTCTCTCGGGGCGGTCACGTAGGGTTCAACCCCATGTGGGAGGAGACTCTGGTGTTCACGGTTCACATGCCGGAGCTGGCCCTGGTACGTTTCCTCGTGTGGGACCATGACCCCATCGGCCAGGACTTTATCGGCCAGCGCACCATCGCTTTCAACACAATGATGCCAGGTAAGAAATAGGGCAGCACCTACTTTTTAATGGAGCTGATAGATGATCCCCACCTCTCCTACAAATTCTACAGATTGTTAACTGTGGTGACCTCCAAAAGCCTTCACTGTTTTGTTTCTTGTGTTCCGGTGATCTAGTTTCCATAGATTGAATTCAGTTTGCTGAGTAAGAAAAATAAGAGTGAGGTGAAAGTTTAATTTTTTTTTTTTAATTGCTGCCTTTTCTCTAATGCAATTTATGTGATACAGCTTATTTATTTTACAGCATTTAAAATGAATCGGGTTGCAGAGCAGAAACCCTTGGTATGAGTCTTAGAACAGTACTGTTTGGTGTCTAATGTTACGAATGACTTCAGCAGAGTTTAAGAACAGAATAAAACATTTGGGAAAAGTTTAATCTACACTAGATATACCCTATTGGCTGATACTGAATATTTAAGGGTCCGATAATGAAAAAATCCCTAATTATTACCTAAACAGATATATTTATACATAATCATTTCTGCTTTCACGTAGAGTTACTGTAGGTTCTGGAACTGATTTGTGAGCTGACATACTTTATGTGGACAGTCAAAACCTGTGCTCACTGACAGACACCATAAATCCCATTCTGATCAAACAGTGAAATAGCATGCATCAAAAACATCCGTCTTTATTCGTAGCTCTGAGCTAACGCTGAATCATTTGTTAGCCTGAACTCAGAGCAGGAGCCACTTAACGAAGTGACAGTGTGTCCAATCCATAAAGGCTCGGACTTTCACAGCTAAAATACTGTTTAAATGCCAGGATTCATGCAAACAGAGAGCCGAGTGTCGTCTGCATTAAGTGTGCAAATCGGTGCTGAAGTTGCAAACTTGAAAAACGAGCAGAAGCAACAGAACACGACTGGGCTAAATCATGTGGGACAACATACTCTCCACTAAAATACCTGTCACCTAGTAACCTGCTCGTTAGATAGGATCTATAGATAAGTGGTATGTTAAACAGTTTTGGTGTTAAATTATCCAGTACAGTCTGATTAGTGGTGCTGGCGAGGCGTTGGAGTTGGGGTCTGGTTAGAAGTAGGCAGTAGTGTGTATTGGCCGTTGTTTTGCTTCAGTTTAATATCACACACACAGTGTTTACCTGTAGCCATTTCTACCTGCACTCGGTTAGTCCTCTGATGTGTTTGTGTGCAGGTTATCGCCACGTGTACTTGGAAGGTATGGAGGAGGCGTCCATCTTTGTTCATGTAGCTGTGAATGACATCACTGGTAAGGTAGGTACTACTGACGTAGCAGCTGAAAACAAACAAATAAGTATTTGGGTGATTTATTGATTATTGATTGAAAAGGAAAACAACATAATAAGTGTAATAATTTGTATTTGTTCAGGAGCAACCAGTAGATCAGTTGTGTGAGATTGTATGTGTGATTTGTCCACTGTTGGATGCAGTATTCAAAACAATTTCTCTTTAATACCAATGTTCATTGTCTAATTTTGAGGAATGTTTTTCTGCAAAACCTCATTTTCTTATTAAAAAAACAAATTTATTAAATATTTGATACTGTCTAAACACAGTTAGCCCTGCAGCTCCACATAGTCTAGTGTATGTCTGAGTCTTATATTCCTGGTTTTCCACCCCTCAGCTTCAGTGAGGGAAAATCCAACATATAGTGATATTTTCAACTATAGTTTGCTTTCAACTTCATGCCATTAGTTCCTGTTTCCTTTTACTGTGCAGCATGACAGTGTTCCCTACGTACAAAGTCACCTCAGTAAAGAAAACGTTCTCCCACTTCAACCCTGTTTAATATTTCACACATCAAAAGTAAAAACAATTATGAGCCACATCTTACTGCCCAACATTTCCTGACTGTCCTCATATTTTTAGCCATGTAATCAGCATATGTGCAAACATTTACTGGAAAACACTTCACTTCTGTTTCACTTTTTCGATTTATAGGAATATTATGCTATATTGACTGTGTTCAGAACATTATTCTTGGATCAAGTTGTTGCTATCATCACACAAGCTGTGGTTTTGCTCCCTTTGACTCTTTTCAACACATTCTGACGTGTCCAGCCATATTGTAATGTACTCTGTTGTTCATTGTCCTTGCTTTGAACTTCCTCTTTCTCAGCTGTTGCTGTGTGCCTCCTGTTGTGTTTTCTCCCCCCCCCCCCCGTTTATATCTTTCATCCTCTCCCTCTCTGATTTTCACTCTCTTCCTGTGTCTCTTTGTGATTTCAGTGGACCCCTCTTTTTCCAAATGCTCCATTTAGAGGCAGGACATTTTTAGGAGTCCTGAAGCTGCCGCTCAAAACTCAGGTGTAGTGAGACCCAGTTGGCATCTTGCATGAGCCACACGATCCACCCTCTTTGCCACCTAAGTGACCCCCCCCCTACACACACACACACACACACACACACACACACACAATCCTGTTGTCAACCAACTGCAAGCGCTAAAAACTACAAAGCCAACTCATGCCTTACATGAGTTATGATGGCTTGACACTGCCTGCATCTTCATTGACCTCTCAAGTAGATCCAATGTCGTCACTCTGAACAGTTAAAAAGCTGAACAGAGGAGAGAGAGATTTGAGTCAGGAAATCTGTAGGGCTGCAGTCACTTGTTTGTTGAGCATTTTTTCCTCTTAACTATTTTTTTCCCAGTGTGCCGCACTGCAGAGGTATACAGTTCCAGGCACTGGAACACTGAGGACACCTACTTCTCATTTTATCTGTACCCTTGTTGTTTGATCTTTCTTTTATCCTCCATTTAAAAAACACTGTGTAGAGGTATTTTTTTGACAGTTCTTTTTGTCACATAACAGATTTTTTTTTTTAATGTCACTTGTACATAGCAAATCTTTTTTGAATTTGGATGCTAACTGCACCCAGAAGATTTAATTTCTTTTGTAATTTCATATATTCAATTCTTGCATCATCTAACACGTGTTGTGAATTCATAATAGGATGCTACAGCCATAGATCATACCTGGCAATATCCATTATGCATAATGGATATTTACTAGGAAATGGTTCTGAAGCTAGTCTGTCCTCAAGCAGGATGGTTCTAGATATGCAGACCCATCACTCTGTCAGTCCAGTATTTAATATTTGGGATGGTTTGCTTAACCTAAGCTAGGCTAAATATGCCTGCCATGCTCTAGATGAAAGCGATATACTGATAATAATAATATCGAGTTCATCTGCCTCTGCATAAAGCTGCAGACCAGTGTATTTCCCATAATGTTGAGGTGCTGTTCTAAGGGGAGAGGCCTTTGTTTTTCAGACCAAAGGCGTCTCTGACAGCATCTCTTTTGTTTCTCGTTTTTTCTTTTTTGTCTGTTCTGGTGCTTTTTTGTTCATAGTGATAGTTTACAGTAAGACATTCACCACACTGGTCAGTTATTTGGATCTACTTCTTTCTCACCTTTTCAACCTTTTATGACGAGTAAATGGCAGGTTGCAGGTAAAGCAATATGATGCCTTGCCTCACTAAATCTGCATTTGATTTGGCATTTCTGCTGAATGATCGAACGTCATTTACCAGAATGTCAAAGTGAATTTCATTGGTGTCAGTGTCTGAATGTTGTCGCCATTGTCATCATTTTTGCACCTGTCTCTGTAACTTTTGACCAGTATCATGGAACACCTGAAGGCACAGGAAGAGCCTGTGCAGTTTTTAAGTCTTGTAAACTGAATGGTTTATTACTCACCTCTATTTATTGGTTTTACACAAAAATATCCCTAAGAATGTGGATGTTCCCGATATTTTACTGGGACTCGAGCTGCTCTGTACTCAGTGACTAACAAGCTAAAACTTTGAATTCAAGTAGAATTCAAAGGATGGATTATAGCTGAACGATCATGTTACACACTGAGTCATCATTCACGTTATTAAACGAATTTTTGGGGGTAAATGTGGACATTGATGGAATTTATTTGTTATTTTTAAGCATGCTCACTGTGTAAAAGCTGCCCATTTATTGCAAGTAATACCATGTGGAGCAGCGCCACCTTTATTAAGATAGACATTTCGTAGTATAACCTTTCATTTTTGTAAGAGAAGAGTCTTTGTATTTGACATTGACTTTTTTTTGTTTGTTTTTGTTTTTTTATCAGGCCAAAGCAGCCAGCGGCATAAAAGGTCTGTTTCACAGAAACCCAAAGCAGGCTTCCCTGGACAGCCATGCTGCTGCACAGCACAGCCGTAAGCATCCATTTGGTGCCCACCTCCTGCGTCGCACTGCCAGTGCACCCACCAAAGGCCAGCCCAAAAACAAGAAGGGCTTCCCAGAGATTGCCATTGACACCAAAGACTACAGCTCAGAGGGCGCTAGTGAGGACCGAGAGTCTGAGGACAGGGACAAGGCCTCTACTGCCACCTCTCACCAGTCCACACCACAGCAGCATCGTAATGGGGATTCACTGAGGGCCTGGGATCGACCTGACACCAATGGGGCTTTTCACCCTGAGGAGGGTAAAGGTAAGAGCCCAATGTTTGCTCGTCGTCGACCCTTGAGTGAGCCTCTGAAACGGGCCAGTCGGCTCCGCTTTCATGACCCGTTGGACATGAAGCCAGGGGTGTTTGCCCGCGTTGCATTTAACAGCTCAGGCAGGGTGGGGATGTCCTCCAACTGTATCACATGTGTGATAGGCTCAAAGGAGAGTCCAGAGGCTGAAAGAAAGGGTCAGGTTGTGGAAAGGCAGGGATGCAAGTCCAAAATGGCAGATGTGGAGAGACAGGAGAGAAGTAATCGCTCCTCATTAACCAAGAGACAAGTTCAGCCAGAGCCGGTAGCCAAGCCCCAGCCACTAGCTGCCCAGCCAGACTCACAGCCTTCTCTTTCCAAATTTAAGCCCTGTGTGGAGGGCCAGTTTCAATACTCGCCCCAGGCTCTTCTCCGGCCTATCCCCTTCCCCAGATCCAAAGCCAGGCAAACTCTGGGTGCCCAGCACATCCAAGCTCAGTCTGACGCATCACAAAGGAATGCCCGGTCCTGCAGCGTTCCTCGTAGACGCTTCCCCAACACTGTAACACCAGCACCAAGCCTCACACCAGACTGCAGGACTAACCTCCGTTGGCAGCAAACAACACCCCTGAACTATGGCACGGTTTGTGGCTCAATGCATACTACATTCACAAAAAACAATGTAAATGAAGGTCTCCAGTTCAGTGACAGTAGCAGCTGTGACAGTTTTGGCAGTGTGAGTAGCTTGGAGTCACCTCCTATGCTTCCTCCACGTTCTGTTCTGGACAGCCGCAAAAGGGCTGTGGGCACCCTGCAGCGTGAGATGAATGCCCTGTTTGCCCAGAAAATGGAGGAGTTGCGCCATAAGTCCCCCATGTTCTTTTCCGGTAAGATGTATCTCAGGCAGCCTTTGGAAATAACTCACTAGCTGCTGTGTAGTGGCTGTAATGGGTCTTTTACATAATGTAGACTGTAGACTTAGTTTTTTGTAGCCTCCAAACATCTGTCCCAAAATGTTTGGTAGGATATGCTGTCAGTCTTCTCTCTACTGTGTACCTGTAAGTAAGATGAGCTTGACATCCTGTGCCTCCCTGATAGTTCAAATCTAGATCCCAACGTATTTATTTTTCTTTTTTACTGAACCTAGGGTTCATTTCTAGGTTTAAGTTTGTTTTTTAGTTTTAGTTTTCATCTGAGCCATGTTATTAACAATTTCAGTTGATTGATTCCAATTTCACTTCTTGTTGCTTTAAAATATTGTACCTTATACTGCCTAACTGCGACAGATGAGACAAGTGGTAAGTTTTTAACATAAACTAATAGAAGTAATTTCACTTAGTCTAGTTATTTTGATGCAGACGGTTATAAAGTCAAAACTCAAAGCAGACCCTCATTGAATAATGACAAACAATACACACCTCAGTCATGTTTTCTCATGTTTCAGATCAAGCTGCAGTAACCTCTCTTGTTAGGATGATTTCTCTGTCCTGTAAACTGTTTCCTTGCCTCCATTTTCCCCACTTCTTTCCAGTGTTGCTAAACTCCCCTTTCCTTTCTGTCCCTTTTGCACGCTCTCTGTTCCTAGTGCAGAATTGAGGGGATGACCGGAGCCAGGTAAAATGCTTAATGCATGCAAACTTTAAATACGCCCTGCTCACCTTCACCCTCACTTCACCCATCAATCTCTCTCAGTCTCGCTCTCCCTCTCTCTCTTTCATGACCCATATGTCACTCCCCTTGGGGTTGGTTGGGGTTTGAAGTCCATATTCCTCTCCATCTCCACATATTCTTGGAACTGTACTAATGAATGAAATGACATCAGTAGAATTAATGAGAGCACCACGTCAGGCTTGTTGGTTTACATCACTGAATGGGGATGCGGGTCTAGACACAGTCACTTAATGTGAGCGTTAAGTGTTAAAACACAATTGATGAAAGTGTGAACAGAATTACATTTGTTATAAACAGTCATGTCAGTTTGTTACAACTTATTTTTATAGCTTTCTCCATATTTTCAAATTCTAGCCGTAACCATTGTGAATTTCTGAGATTTGAAAACACAGTAAGAGCATTGAAGACTGATTGGAGTTTTTAAACGTATCTGTTCATTTATTTTTAACAATGACAAAGATCGTGATAAGTTACACAAACTGTGTCTGTTTTAAACATCAGACAGTTTAGAAACCTCATTCTGTTGTACTTACAAGGCAAAACGGATTAGTTTAAAACCTGTGTTTCTTGTCCCAGTGTGATTTTATTATTTTTTGAAAACAAATTACATACATATGTGTATGTATATGTGCTGGTGAAGGCTGTGCTCAGGTAGAGACTCGTAATTGGACCTTCATGTGGGCACTGGGAGTGCCTTCATCAGTATAACTCTAAATTTAAACTCTGTGTTCTCTTCGTGTGGAACTGGTTCTTTAATGTCAAAGGTAACTTGAAGCTGTACCTTCACATGTAATCTCAACTTTAAGTGGATATGTGGAAACATCTTCTCACCACTACTTGTCTGTGTGTCCGTCTTCTTCTTATGAACCAATACCTAAAAACATTATAAGGTCAGCCTTCATTTTCTGAGCCATTCTTCTACATCAGATTTTCTCTCAAGTTAAATAAAATATATTTTGTCCTATTTAAATGTTTCAAACAGCACATGAACCGAGCATGAAATTAGTATCAGCAGAAGTTTTATGTATCAAATTAGCTTACTGCAGAACAGCAAACTGTAATTAGCCTAACATCTAGCAAACACGTACCACTTTTACAGCTAAAAGGCTTTTAATGACCACTGAGGACATTGATAACAATGGTGAATGTCTTTGTTTTTATCTCCACAGACTGTTCCACAGCACAGAGATCACCTTCCCCTCTTCATTTTCTTGCACTAAACTCTGAAGACGCCACGAACATAAGTTTCGGCCGATCGGCCTCTACTCCTGAACGGAGTCTGTCTTCTCACCACTCCTCATCCACACCACTGGCCTCGTCATCAACAGCAATAAACACAGACTCCCCAGTGACAATTCCTTCAAATGGGATGATGGACAGTCCTATCAAAGTGAGCAGAGATCCAAAAAACCTATCAGACATACCATCACAGTGCAGTCAAGACACCCATACCAAGAGAAGCACTCATTCATTCCTGGAGAACACACCAAAGCAGAGAGAAAACCAAGAAACGAACAATAATACAGGAGCGTTAATGTCTGAGCATCGAGCAGAGCCTCCTGCTACAGCAGTATCTACAGGAACCCCTGCAGTCTCTGCTGCTCAGACAATATCGGCCAGGAGAGCACTTTTTAGCAGTCTGGCCTCACACACACCAGTAAGGAGAGCAAAAAGTGAGGGCCATGTTCGGGTGGCTGTAGCCTCAGCTGGCCAGGCCCAATCAGCTGTACCAGAAGTCTGCACTGATGCCACCATAAATGACCGCCTTTGGAGCAAGCTGGAGCCAGGCAGCCACCGAGACAGCATGTCCTCCTCCTCTAGCATCTCTTCCAGCGACACTGTCATTGATCTGTCCCTGCCTAACCTGGCCAGGAAGAGCCTCACCAGCCTCCCCACAGCCAGCAGCTCCTGCGACCCTCCCTGGGTCAGCTGCCGTCGCTCAGCATTAGTGTCCTACGATGCTGTGCGCGTCAGCAAGAGCAAGTCAAACCCCAATCTTCAGCAAAGTGAGTGCCCTAAAGATGAACTTAAGCCCCGTCCCTTGCAGCCATCCCAGGAAGCTTCTATGAACTCACCCAGCAGACTGACTCAAAGGAGGCACACCTGGAACCGGCTCTACATGGAAGGACTCAAGCAGTCCTCACCCAGCAGGCCAATATCTGCAGCAGCTACTACAGCAGCGACATCTTCCATGTCAAAAAGCCTCGGGGATCTGACCTCAGATGACATTTCCTGTAACTTTGACAGCAAGTACCGCAGCATCAGCCGCAGCTTCATTATTAGGCCAACCAGGGATCAGCTCCGCAAGGGCAGCCCGCAGAAGTCTCAGCCAGTCAGCAACCTGACAGAGCAACTGCGGAAGCTGACTGATGTGGAGCCCCTGACTGCTAGTGACTTTGCCCCAGAAAACAGGCCTAGAGAGTCACAAGAGGAACCTCTGGATGAGACCCTGGTGCGTAGGACCTCCTCGAGGAGCCAAAGCAGGGTGCGCTACATTGCAAATAGGGCAAAGAAGGCCCAGGAAAGGCAGAGGCTCCAAGGCCTGATCCAGGGGAGAAGTGCAAGCTTTAGCCTTATTGGTAGTGTTGGCAGTGGAAGTAGTGCTAGTCCCATTGAGGAGAGGGGGAACCCCGAAGGGGCATGTTGCGTGGCCCGGAGTCCCTGCACCAGCCTGGACTTGCTGAGTCAGCTCTCCCCCCTAGGATCCCCCTCTCCTAGACAGTCCCAGACCTCCGCAGACCCTGAAAACAGTGAAGTCTTTTTCATGCTCAAACTCTAAGAACTGACTGACTTGGAACTGAGTGTGAGACACACAGCTAGAGACTTGTCTGGAATACAGTCCAGCTTTTCTCAAATAGAAATCTTTTTTAGTAAAGTTGCATATCTGCAGACTGCAGAATATCTCACAGAAAATTGGCTCATAATGCAGATTATTTAAGCATCTCACAGACAAATGATCTACTGAATTAGTGAGCTATGAACAATTCATTGTACATTTTTGAGGTTGTGCGAGGTAAATTTTTATCCTGAGCATTTAGAAAACATTGTCTTGAGGCCTATAGAAAGCTAATTCTTTTAAATCAAACTATTCCAGCTCTGTTATCTGTTTGCAGCAACTGTTAGATATATACCAGAATGTATTTAGTGAAAAATACAGAGTTTTTATATGGCTGTTTATGTTGACTGTGATCTTCTCTCATGTTCGAGATTTTTTTTTTTTTACTTTACATGAGCATACAGTAGCGATAAATCACAACTAGAGAACAGGATTTGAAATGTCTCATTCTTTTTTTATTTACTTGAAATGTAATGATATATTTTAACTGAGTTGAAAGTTAGATACTTTATGTCAGAGTGTTATTATCGGCCAACACATCCACTAGCAATATTTTGAAACTGATGGCATGGTATCAATAAAGATAGGTGCAGTTTGATGCTAAAAGCTGAGACTTGTCTCATGTCTTTGCTAAATAAAAAAAAAAGGGAAACTAACTATTCCTTCAATGTAGGATTAAAGGTCTTCATTTTTAGTGTTTGTGTAGTGGTTACGTTGTAATTTGACCAAGCTGCCAGTATTTTGCTAGCCCTACTGATCTGCAGCATGTCACAGCACTGAGATCCTGTACTTTTAAGCAGTGGTAGAATACTCCATACAGAGTTTAGCCCTTTTTAGTTCACTGCATGTCATTTAAGCACTGTAATGTTCATCCTAAGGCTGTGCTTTATTTTACAAAGACTTTTTTTAATGAAGATTTGTTAAAATTCCACATTTCTTTTTTGAGTCTAATAGTAGTCACAAGACCATCATGTCTGAAACCCTTGTTCTTATTGGTCCTTGGTACTAAAACAAGATGGAAATGATCTGTTTTGAAGCACGTTTATTTGTCGACCTGCTGTATTGTTTGCACTGCCATGCCAGTTCTTTGTGCAAAATTTTAGGGACAATATTTAAATCAAACAATGTGTACTTTTGACCTGAATAAATCTCAAATGAGTATCATTGAGTTTCACAGCTCATTTATTTCATTTAAGCTTAATCTATCAGTAGCGTCTCAGGTTCAGAGACAAACGCAAGTTGTTAACAAACCATTTAAACTGAGCCTTATACAAGCTGACACGTAAAAGCATTTGGCCTTGGTTTTGGCAGGGTCTGCTTTCTGCTCTAATTATGGACTCTGCTTGGGTCTGTGTTTACCAGACATCACCTCCCTCAACCTCTCTGGCTAAAAAAAAAGGAAAAAACCAGACCCCCTGCAGGAAGGGAAAATGTTCCAGAACAAATACTTGAGGCCGCACGAGGGACAACAAGCTCAACCAGTCAACCAGGAGAGAAAAACATCTTTTCAGTAACGCTTGCCACCCAAGATCAGATTTTTGGAGGACTGGAAAACAATTTCCAGTCCTTACACTATATTTTCTTAGACCATAGAAAGTGCTTCTATATTTAGAATAAATTTACATGTGTTTCCTTCAGAAATTAATTCTTGGTAAAATCAAAACTCCTTAGAAACAGCATATATCCTCTGGATGCCAAGTATCCATCAGAACGTAATATGACAACAATTGTGATGGATTCACACATACCTTTTTTCTTTTGACAACCTCTGGAATAGGTTTTGTGGGGATTCCCAAAAGTGCTATTTGATTGAAGTTGAACATCTGGGGGTAGATTCCTAGGACGACTCCTTGTCAGCCAGAACTGATTAAGCCTTTTGGGTGAAAGGTAAAACATCATCTGAGAACCTCAAGCTAGTCCACCTGCCTTCAAATAGCACTTTTGTAATCCAACCCTTGGACTACTCGTCAGTTCTGAAATAAACAGCGTGATGTTGAAAATTGCTGAATTTAAAATTACCCTTAAAAAGTGCATGAAACCCAAACTATTAGTCTTCAAGTTGAAGAATCTGTGCTGCCCCTCCCTGTTTTCTCAGGATACTGATTTGTCAGTCAAACGATTGGTCCATTGTCAAGTCTGTGGTTTCCAAAGCTGACAGCCACCTCTGGCGAGCTGTCAGACTCTGCCAGGCCTCTTCTTCAGCTCTGTAAGACTTTGTGAAGCGCGACATGCTCATTTTAGTGTCACAGACTCCGCTCCAGCCAGCACATAAACACAAAAGACAGCTTCATTAGGATTCCAAGAAAACCACAGAGTCCCTTTTAAAGCCGTATTTATCTAGACGATTTGGCACGGCTTGGCCTCTCAACTGAAACCTCGAAGCTGTCTAGTGCTTCAGGCCTGAGGAATGTTTTTGTCTCAGTGTGATTGCAGTCCCTCCTTTCAAGATGAAATCACTGCCTGCTTTTGAAGGTTTTGTGCAGATAAATTGCTTTAGTTTGTAGGCTTGTTTTTAAGGATTAAGAAACGGGACATATTTTTGCAAACACTACTTCTAAAATATGAATTTCTTAACATTGAGTAAACTGTGGGTTTGACTGACCCTGAGGAGGCCCTCGTGGTCAGTCAAGTGGGAGAAAAGATTTTCTCCAACGCAAAATCTCTTTCTGTTTTTCTCTGGGACCTGCACATGTATTGCGCCCATCCCCCTTTCTTCTAACCCCAAAATCTTGACCCCCACCCACCTCCTTTTGTTTCCTGTTATGTAACCTTATGAAAAAGAGTCTGGTGATTACACATCAGTCTAAAGGTTGTAGACTAAAAACAGGCCAACTGAACCTTAAAACATCTAGAATAATAACTAAGACAGTAGAACAGTGTGTTTTTTTATTTTGTTTCTCAGTATCAGTTGAAATAACGGGAGGAATAAAAACAAGATTTGCCTCAAAATCCACACCACATCATACAAGCCTGAACACGTAGTTGTTGGGTTCATTCTACACTAGAATACGTCCGACTCAAATAGTTTGATATCGACTGTCTTCAGATTTGAGACCACTGCTCAACAATTGTGGGTTTATTCACCCTTTCAAGTCCAATCTCCTCCCTCCCTGTACTCCCTCATATAAACAACCCACTACAGTCTGCAGCACATTACCCTTCCCACTGGACACTTGTGAGCCTTGTTGTGAACTTCTTACACATATTTCTAGAGTTTTCCTTCACACAGAAGTCAGGGTTTTATTCCACACAGGACTCAACAGAACTGAGGTAAGTTAACTTATACAAAACAATTAGCTTTTAACCACAGTATTTTTCTACTATCTTCAAAATTCAGCACTTTAAGTATTTTTCTGAGTGAATAAGCATATAATCCCTGTAGTCACTGTAAATGTGACGTGTTCTTGGTTAGTTCATCTAATGTTTAATAATGTTTAATCTCTGTCATTTTCAGGGTTGTAGCAACATGAACGGCTGCATGACTTTGGTCTTCTGCGTGGCAGCGCTTACTGTTTGGGGAGTCACTGCAGGTACGACTAAAACACACAATCTGGCACTACAACATATGGTGGAACATGGTTCACTTAGATCAGGGTCATGGTAATTTAGGATTGACTTTGTTGCAGAACATAGTTTTCATTTACAAGCCACAATCTTCTGTTGCGTAATGGAGGAAAACTCAGCCAGTTGAACATGATGCTGTAACTGTTCATCCTCATCTGTCAACTTTCAAGGCAAATGCCACTTTCACATACTGTGCAGGACGCAGTTTATATCCTCGAAACTAGTTTAATCAGTCTGCATGTTGGCAAAAATTGATAATGAGAGTCTGTTCCCGGTTCAGCTCAGGCAATGGAGAGAGAACTTAACCAGTCCTGGTTTAGATTTTAATTTTGATTTACGTGTGCTGTCTCAAAGAAGAAGAAAAATAACTCCACTTATAATATTAAAAACAACTTTACAACCATCGGAAACATTTATTTATTGGTTGCTACAGTTATTGTATCACCGTCTAAAATGTAACTTTTTTCTCTTTATGATGGATCTTTGGATTTTATTTGCATATTGTATTGTGGCAATTTCTCATTTTCATTTGTATGCTGGCATTATTTAAACTGACAGTGCTTGGAGGTAATCTTGCGAACGAGCTCTGACTGACCTATGAGACAAGGTCACACTCCAAAACCATTTCTCACACTTGACTCTTTCCCTGCTGGCCCGGCTGGACTGCTGGAGTCCTATCAAAGCACACAGGGGGCACCATCCACTGTGGAAGCATCCCATTTCTCACCAGTGGAGGGGCTATGCCTTGCTGTGGTGCAGAAAGCACTGTGATAAATCAATTAACCGTGTGGGGGGAGGACTCCGCAGGCAAGCAGTGAAGTGACAGGCATCTCCGCAAATTGTAGGTCCTGCCATCTTCTCTAGAGGAGGTTGATGGGGAGTCATGGGTCTTTATGACCCAACTGTGCCAGCTTTTTGTTATTGCATGTGGTTATGAAGAACTTGCACCCCTGGCACCTCCGCTTATCCCCCTTCTTTTCTCTGACCAACTCTGGCAGGGCATGTTAGGTCCTGCGGGACAAGCTGCAATGCCATTGGGCACAGTTAACAGCAGAAAGAAAACAAGTGCAAGTGTCATGGGTAATGTCAGCATATGGGCTGGGTGCTTCACCCTCTATTGGTGGACAGGGAGTTGAAAAACAACATTCCTTAAGGACTAGTTCCCACTTTAATCCAGCCACAGGGGCCCAGTTACCCCCCTCATTGTACCTTGCAACTGTCCCTCAGTATGGAGCCTTTTCTCAGGTCCCCTGAAAAACAGCCGACAACAAGACTGTCATTGTCCTGCAGTGGCAGTTTGGCTTATTTGCTGCACTGACTGTGAGAAAAACACATGAAGGGGCCTCAAAGCAACAAAATGCTTTATTATGTTTTCAAAAGCTGCTCTGCACATAAGCTTGTAGACACGAAACCAAACTATTTATCCAAAGAAGCAGCTTAGGCTAAATCTTCTCATCTTTGTGCTGATACTTGATTATGTTGACTTGGTTGATTGAAGTGCTTGTTTTTTCCATTCTAGATGCCAAGGAGCTATCCATCACCACTATAAAGGTATTGTTTCTTTGTGCCACTTTTCAGGCTAGGATGCCAAGATGGCAGCGGCCTCATAAAGCAGCTATGAAACAGAATCATCTTAGCTCAGCCAGAAATGTACAAAGAGAAGTGTTTGTTCATTACCCAGAGGATCTTTTTTAAGTTAGTTTATATCAATAACACATTTTTTAACAATTTGTAATTATAATTCTCCTTTGTAAACAGTCCTTTTAGTTTAAGCCTCAGATATACTTGTTTTTTCCTACTGTACATCTTGACTATCCTGTGTAAATGTTACTTGTTAGAAAGATGCAAATATGTATTATTATGACAGTATATCAGATTCTAAATAAACCACAACAACAAGAGAAAAGGTCATTTCATCAGGAAAAAGTAGAAACACTGCAATGAGAGATTTTTACACCTATTTAAAACATGTACTTTATGGACTCAAACAGATTTTTATCAATATAAAAAGACAGAAATATCCTTTAAATAGTGCTATATATTGCTTTTTGCTTGCTTGGCACCTTTTCTGCTGCTTCCTCCTTTCCATAAATGAGTTTGTCTATTCTGTTCCCTCAGGATGAACCGTACGCTATGAGCAGAGGCTCCGAGCTGGAGGGCTACTGCATCGACCTGATCTCGGAGCTCTCCAAGAAGCTGGGGTTCAAATACAAACTGCACCTGGTGAAGGACAGCCGCTACGGAGTTATGGACTCCAGCGGCAACTGGAATGGGATGATTGGCGAGATTAGTAGAGGGGTAAGTCTGAGATCATGAAACTTTACTGGCTTTTCAAATGTGAAACAGTTACTAAGAAATATTTATATCTGTGTTATTAACTGTGTACAGCATTCTGAACAATGTGGTATCATTTGCTGTGTTTGTTATCCTTTTCCCCATCACCAGCCTGTTTTTAGCTCTTAACTTTTAAAATACAAGCTCATCTATTTTGAGTCTGAGAACATTTCATCAGGTACTTTGTTTTATTCCGCTGATGGTCAAAAAGCTTTTTCAAAAATATTATAAAACTCACTGCACACAGAATTTTACATGCAATGGTTCAAATGCTAAAAAGTACAAACAGATTGTTTCTAAAATAAGTTGTATACGTCTTTAAAAGCCCAGACTGCACAACAGCCTGTGTCGTACACTGCGTGTGGTTGTGTCTGTGTTTAACGTATGGTGTGTCGGGTTGTACCGTCCGTCAGGAGGCTGACTTGGCTGTGGCCCCGCTGACCATGACTGCAACCAGAGAGCAGTTTGTGGATATGACAACTCCCTTCATGCAAACAGGACTTGGCTTTATCCTGCGCAAAGCTCTGACCTCTGAAGAGAGCACCTTCAGCCTGCTGTCGCCCTTCTCCATAGACATGTGGGTTGGCGTCCTCGTCGCTTTCCTGCTGACAGGCCTCTGCATATTCCTGGTGGGCAGGTAGGTGCAGACTTCCAAATGTACCAGCCAAATCTGTTGCCTAGTATTACACCTACATCTGCTGTAGTTACCAAGACAAATAAGTCATGTGCTCAGGACTGTTTCTGGGAATTACTAATCTGGTGCTAGAGGGTGTCAGGTGCAGTAGTTGGCATGTTAGTATCATTGCGTTTCTCCATACTTGCATTCAGGAGCACACGTGTTCCTTTCCACATTCTATGCATATTCTGAAACTCAAAATCATTGTCTTATCTGATGTTAAATAACACATGGACATGATTATGTGACCGTGCCGAGGCTTTTAATTTGTTACATTCTGTGCCCCATGATTCTGTTCCAGCAGACATATACTGTATACATACCGTATCCTTCTAGCTGCATGAACAGCACTAATTATGAGAACGTTGATTTTTCTGCAGAATCAGCCCCACAGAATGGGCTGAACCAGAGACAGAGGGGCACAACTTCACATTGCTGCACAGCTTCTGGTACATCACAGGAGCTCTCACCCTGCAAGGTAACCCAGCAGTCATCCAAACTGAACTACACACACACACACACTTTTAGATATGGTTCATCATCATTTACATGCAACTCCTGTCTAAGGATAAACGTAAATATAGTAAGATCGTAATTCACGCAGGAGGTAATGACACCCGACTACGCCAG
>JAUMHL010000028.1:2442082-2461849 GCA_032362345.1 Sandelia bainsii
ATATACCTTTAAATAGCAAAATCAGAGAAACTGATAATTTTGCAGTGGTCTCTTAATTTTTTCCAGAGCTGTATGTATATTTTGATGATAACAATAAGAAACAGCATGTATGACTATCACATACTTCAGGCTACAAAAACATTAACTTTTATTCTCAATTACTGTAAAATAAATAAAATAAATCAGGGAAAGTGGATTATCTCACTCCAATATTTTGGTTTTGCTGCCAGACCTTTCAACTGGTCTGGGACATGTCTGCTTAATGTCTCCATGGTCAAAACAAAACAAGCACTGTTCAGTTTTTGTGCACCACATACTGTATCTGCACCAATTCCAGAATCCTAATATAAATGTGGTTATATTTTTTTGACCTTTTTTTTTCAATGGTCTTCAAATTATTATTTTATGTCTATGTGTTTTAAATACTGACCTGTGTTATTGGTTACACACGTCATGGTTTTATTTTGGAGGAATTTTTGACATTTCCGGTACTAACTCCCCGCATCTACATCAGACGTTAGGTGAGATTAAACGCAGTTTTGTTATGTTTTCGTCGCTTGCCTTCTCAGAGCATCTGGTGTAACTCTCATATAAGGGATTAAAGGTCGTATCATCGCTTCAGAGTGACAGTTTATCGTTTGTTGTTGTTTTATTCATCGGTGAACGTTACTCTGCGGCTCATCTGTTAGCGTTAGCTGTGCTGCTAGCTAGGTATTACTCTTCAAAGTAAAATCCCAAATAAAAATAAGGCACAGAATAACACAATTTAACTGATATTTCTGCTAAAGTCGTCGTATAACACATCATACGGCGGTTCTTGAATGTACTTAACATTTTTATCGTTTGTGTTTTAACAATAAGTAATTCTTGGGCGGTTAGGTGGACATTCTTTAACGTTAACTAAATTGTTTGTTAACGTTAATGTGAAATTTAGCCGTTAATGTACCGTTATATTATACCTGCCGAATTTATCAGCAGACAGTAACGATTCATGGTTGTTTATACAAGATATATAATGTTAGGTTACACGAATCTACAACGAAAACAATTTTAAATGTTTAGTTAAATCGTTTAAGGCCACTGGTGCTATATACAGTACAGTTAAATGTAAATCATACCAGCGAGACATAAGTGCGTTTTTCATGCGTCACCGGTTTTTACCACACACTAAGCTGTTTCCACTCTTTCTTAGCACAAAACAAAGATCCATTACACCCAACTTTAATTAATGTCGATGCTCTTATTTTGAAATCTGCCCGTTTCCGGTTCCGGTGTCGTCGAGCAGCTTGATGCTGATGTTGTTTTGAAAACACTGAGAGCAGCACTGCGGTGTTTCTGAGCAGCGTTATTATCCGAGCAGCCCGTCGGCACACTCTCCGGACGTCTGTCGGTTCACGCTTGCTTTCCTCGACGACATCTCTCCTCAACTTAATTTTTTTTTATTATTATTTTTTCCGCGCATATCTCCAAGGATTTACGCAAGAAATATAATCACTAAATGAGAGCCTCTCTCGCCCGCTGGGGCGACAGCTGGTTCGGTGATGACATCGGAGGGGGTTGGAGGGATGCCCTTGACTCGGGGAGGAGGAGTTAGGAGGAGAAGGGGGCAATATCATATAATATACCGAAAGAAGTGACATTGTAAGTGTGTGATCTTCATTGGCAGGGGCGTTAGGGATGCGGCGCATGCTCTGCATAATCATTTCATCCCCGCTAGCCGCGGAGCAGCAGCAGCAGCAGCAGCAGCGTCTTGCAGAGAGAGGCCATTGAGCGGAAATGTTGTGCATCTGCAGGGAGCCCTGGCCCTGGAGCTCCGCCGGTCGAGCTGTGGAGGCCTGAGTGGTCTCCGGATTGCATGGTGGCAGAAGGCAAGTGTGCATGACAAGATAAACAACGCCAGAGGCTGTCCTGCCGGCGCTGCAGATAAGCACAAGCTGTGAGTCTGCTTTCTCTTTGGTTGTCATTGTTACTTTTTTTGGGCCTCTTTGGGTATTGCAGACTCTATTTGCGGGGGGTGGGGGTAGATGCAGCCATTAATAATAGATGTAATGGGCAGCAGACCCTGAACTGTCAGTTTTGGCTCGTTTATTTTTCTAACCCTTTATTAAGAAAGGTGGATTTGACTAAACATAATGGCCGAGCGTGAGGAAGTAGAGTTGTCTCAGTCTCTTCGGAAGGAGGACGGATTTTCCAGCGAACTGGAGGAGCCAGGTACCAACTTAAAATCTAAAAGTTTGCCTGTGTTAAATGAACCAGTGCCCCAAGAGGAAACCTTACTAGCGAGCGCTGTGCGGATGTCCATAACAGCGGAAGAAAGCGCAGAATTCATCCAGCTCCCAGCTAAGACCGAGTCTTTCCAGGCAGAATCCCCAACAAGAACAAACCACGAGCCAAAACCAGGGAAGTCGGCCCTGAACAGGCCCAGTTCATACATGGAGAACACCGAGATCCGAAGGAGTAAAAACATGGCGAGGAGGAAGCCCCCTGGGTTTTTTACTTCCAGGCTAGCTCAGATTCGTCTGCCCAGTAGGAAGTACCTGGGTGTTATTCTGCAGGACTCTCGCTGCTTCCTATTCTGCATGTGCTACCTGACTTTCATCCAGTCTCTCATGGTGTCGGGCTACCTAAGCAGCGTCATCACCACAATAGAGAAAAGGTACAGCCTTAGAAGCTCAGAGTCAGGTCTCCTTGTCAGCTGTTTCGACATAGGGAGCCTTCTGGTAGTCGTCTTCATCAGCTACTTTGGTGGACGTGGTCAGAGGCCTCGCTGGCTGGCGGTTGGCGGGGTTTTCATCGCCGTGGGTGCTGCCCTCTTCTCCTTACCTCACTTCATCTCCCCGGCCTACCAGATCCAGGAGGTTAACTCGTCCTCAGCCAACGAAGGCTTGTGCATGAACAGCAATTCCAGCGGCAGGGATCGCATTGACATCACATCCTGTCCCAGAGACCAGGAGGGCAATGAGCACAACCTGTACGTGGCGCTGTTCATCATCGCTCAGATCCTGGTGGGCATGGGATCCACACCAATCTATACGCTGGGACCCACCTACCTGGACGACAACGTCAAGAAGGAGAACGCCTCGTTGTATCTAGGTAAGAGACCGGAAGAGCTCAAACACTGCACTGAAAAATGCAATCTCTGCAGCTGCTGGTTTCTCTGATCAGGTTCTTCTACCTGGTTAAAATGTGATTTAATCAGTGAAATCAGCTGTGCAGCGATTAGTCTGAATAGAAAAAATGTGAATTGTTTGGGTCTCAGTTACTCATTATTTATGTTCTTATTTATTTATGGTCTCTTTAATATTATTAGACTATTAGATGACATCCACATTCAGCATGATGCAGCACCTGAAAATGTGTTTTGGTCCCCCGAAAGAACATGTTACAGTATAGTAAAAATGAGTTTCTAAAAGCAGATCAACATGGTTCCTCATTTTTGAGAATTAAGTCAGATCGATGACCGATGTACTTAAACATTTTTATCAGGTTTACTGTTGAGAGTAGGAATCACAGTTTGCTAAAGACCTGCTATTATGACCCCTTTATCTTTATTCTCATTCTAAGTCTATAGAACAAACCATCAATATTGGAAACGGCCACAAATTTGTTCACTGACGCACAAAATAAATGTAGTATCATGGAAATCTAATATTACTTGCATAAGGGGACCTAGTAATGCTGTATTTATATAGGAGGCGTCGTGTGAACTATCCAGTGCGCTGCCAAGTGTAGGTCATGAGTGTTGTGAGGCATTCAGGGACAGTAGTCTGTGTGGGTCATCTGTGAGGGGTTGGGGTTTTAGCCCCCAACACCAAACAACAAAACCAAAACTAAGGTCTGAACTGGATTTGGAGAGTTGTTACACCGCTAATATAAATAAAATAGAAACAGACAAAAGGTTTAAGTTTAGTATAGTTTAGTTATTCATACCCAGAATCATGCAACGCTAATTTGTTTTTTTTACCAAACTCAGATTATTGTTATTAACCATTTGAAATGACATAGTCATGTTTAAAATTGTCCAGAATTCAGCTGTAAATGTCATAAATGTTTGATATAGTTGTAATTGCTGTAACAGTGATCGGCCATATCTGATCGACAAATTAATATAATAATAATATGAATTGATACTTTATCAATCCCATTGGGGAAATTCTTGTGGATGGCAGCCCCCCTTTAAGGAGCCAAGGGTTCAGGGTTCAGTGTCTTGTTCAGGGACACTTTGACATGTGACCAGGAATAAAATCACCAAACCTGGGGTTCGTAGATGACTGCTCTATCTACTGAACCACTGTCGCCCCTAATTTAACCTCTTTCACATTGTTCCCCAGAAATTCTCGCCCCAGTAGCCTCAAACAAGGTAAAGCCTTATTGAACCAACAAATGAGAGCTGGGTTATGAAAGAGAGTAGGGGAGGCAAAGGGAAGAGGGGAAGGCTTTAATGTGCATTCCTGTTGTCGGGGAGTGGGGATGGAAGTTGGATAGAGGCTCGGCTCCAGTCCAGTCTCTCCTTTTCTTCTCTCTAAAACAACCAGAGTAGCAGAAACAGGGGGGCTTTGATCAGTGGAGCAGCCAGGAGTAGTACAATATCACCTGCAACAAGTCTGAAAAGTGAAATGTGATTGGACGCTTTCCAAGTTGTAGTATACAAAGTTTGGCTGCAAAATACCTCATCTGTTCGTCATCATTTTAAGGGGAAAAGATATTTGCAATTCTGAAGAACAGTTGGTGAATTGTTGTTGTTGTTGTTGTTGAGCAACTTTCCAGTTAATGGTACAGGGTAGGGCCCCTGCCACATTTGGTTTGGCAAAGATTTGGTTGTAGTTTTCTTGGCTCCGAAGCAGTGCGTTTTACATTCTCTCACAGTTAAAGGATAAATTAATAGTATTTTCTGCAATCCCCATACAATAATGATCAACAATGAATTGTTTCTACTCACTGATGATGTCTGTCAGTCTGCAGCCTAGATTATCTTATTTGTCTGTGCAGCAGACATCTGTTGTTGTTCAAAAACAATAAAAAACCCATCAGCCAGACACAGTGCTCCACTGGGTGATATGTTTCTTTATTCCACCCTACCATAAGGGTTATCTCGATGTGAGCTTCGACAGTAACTGGTGACCATTTAGAACGGTATGTGTGTTTTAACACACAGAGAAAGTCTAATAAAAAGATGCAGTTGAATTGGATTATGCAAAATGTTTTTCTCTTGAGTCACTTAAATTTATGAATCATTAGGACAAGGACAAGTTTAATTTTCCAATATTGTGACCAGAGTGCTGAAAGAAAATTCTAAATCTAAGGACATTTGTAAACAACTTTTCGGAAGGAAATAATGTCCAAGTTGTTATCTCTCTGTAATGTTATCTCACTGTTTAAATAAAAAATGTAATTTGTTTTTAAAATACTCTCCGCTGCTAGAATTTTAAGCTAGAGAGACGACTGATAGACGTTTGTCACTGCCAAATGAAAATGGTTGTTTCCAGTTGATGGTCAGAAACAACAGGACAGAGCAGAGCAGAGTATCGTAGCAGTCAGCAGGAGCGGATTCTTTTGGGCTGCAGAAACATGTTGGTGGGGTTGGTTGGTTTAATGGAAGCTGACAGCTTTTCCAGTCACTGTAATGAGGACATAGTCTGTTAAAAATCAGCAACCTGAAAAACACAAACCTTTTATGTATCTTTTATATTTTCTCACTTGCTATTATTTTACAAAAGCAAGCAGCTTTTAGTTGGAGTAAGCATAGTTGGCTCATGTATCACAGCCTATTCCAATGTCCCTATTTCTCATTTTCTCATTTTCTTTATTTAGTCACTTAATTCAGATGTTAATTTGAGTAGCTTTCTATCTATTGTGTCTATTAGAAGTCTGACTGTCAGATGTCTGAAGTTAAACTTAAGCCATATTTCAAGTCGTATCAGTCATATTGAGAAACCGACCCACAACGACTTAACAGAAATTGAATAATTACATTCTAGCAGTCGACCTGTTCATGAGGAAGCAAAATTAAAAGCATCACTGTATTTTTAAAGGTGTTTATTTTGCACTTAGCTTAAGGTTAAAAACTGTTAGTTTGCATTTTCTCCTCGTCTTTGCCAGAGCTGAGATCTACAGTGTGTCCGATATTGACCATGAACTCTGTACAAAGGTCTTACTGTTCATAAATAGGCCTCTTATGCTACTTAGCCTACTTAGGTTATTATGTTAGAGGGAGAATCTGAGATGAGTGGAGACAAATGTCTTAAGTAAATCTGCAGGCATACTGTGGATTCAGCAGGAATGCCATCTAAATAGACCACCACTACGTTCATTTAGCTCGCTGCTTTATCTTTGCAGACACTTTTAAAACACAGATCGATTGGGAGCTTATGAAAGGCACAGGCCTCTGTTAAATGCAAACCTAAATCAATCAGTACCATTTGTCTTGTAATCTCTCATAAGATCAAAAGTGTCTTTTGGTTGCTCTTGGCTGTTAACAGAGATAAAAGGCCAACAAGCAGACAGATTTAAACTTTCTTTAAACTCTCAAGTCACATGGACATGCCGAGTGGAAACGGGGGCAGCACCGTGCCACATTTTCTTTAAGGGCTCTGCCCCACTGAGGGATTTAAAATAATGACAGTAGCCTGTTCCAAAGGCCCGGGGCTCTCACAGCTTAAGTTCAGTCACCAGTCTTCAGGCTGGACATGATGGACTGGCTAGAGGCTAAAATATTAAGAATTAAAATCTGTCCGAAAACACAAAACACGCACGGCTCCAGTATAAGAAGGATAAAATGGACAAGACATGATCTTGTCACTATTGTTAAATAAATCCATTGGCTCTATTTGGAACTGAAGTCAGCTGGTTGTAGCTCAAGTAACTACAGTTATTAAATATCTAATCAGAATTAGAAGAGGTAAAGACAAGGAAGGTCCTCATTTAAAAATTGAACTGAAAGAAACAGGACTAATACATTGTCATTACCACACTGTTGTGTTCCTTTACGGGTGCAGCAGACTTGCTGTCTGCAGTAGAATAAACATTCTGGTCCATTTTGGCCCTGCTTTGTGTTACCCTACATATGAGATCATGCCCAAAGGCATAACATTAGACTAATTCAGCACAATATTGCTTTGTAACCCCAATAAGAGATGCTCTGTTTGGCTCCCATGCAAGGTAGCGAGCCATGCTGCAGCCACTTGAAATTTTAATGTGCCAGCTCATATGTTCCTCACTGGGTTTAATAGCACATAGCATGTAGCTGTTTTCTGGTTGTTTTCATTCCTGCTTCCAAACAATCTCTGATGGTTGGTTGTACCACTTTTTAAAACACAAAAACTGAGACATGGATGTCAATTCTTATTTTCTCAAAAGTACAGATCACATGGTGTGTGTTCAGTTGAAAACACATTAACCACTTTTTGTTGCAAAAATGCAGACTTCCTTCCACGTTTTAAAATATTTGTGGGACAAAACAAGTCCCACAAATATTTTAAAACCCAGAGATATCCAATAGCTGAGAGTTGTGGAAGCTTCTGCATTGTCAAAAATAACTATTTTCATTTAATCTTCTGTCAACAAAATGATCTTTTCAGCATTAGAATCAAACCCTAAGTAGATCCTTAAGTGGATCTACTGCACATGTACATACTGGGGTGACAAATTTATTGGTACTCTTCCACAACAACAGCTGAAACCACAGCTTTTTCTGAAATAACTTGAATCTGACAAAAGTGAGAAAAGATTTCTCTTTTGGTTCAGCTGAATAATTTGAATAATACAACAAATGAAAATGACCTGGAGAAAAACTTTGGTACTCATGACCTAATCTTTCACTGTGCCTTGAACTTTAATTTGTATCTCTTGGCTCTTTGTCTACCATTCTCGCTATCTTTGTGATCAATATGTGGCTGGTTTTCCTCTTACAGCCACGCACAGTGAAGTTGGCTAAAGTCCCATGAACCTTAAACCTCTTAACAGTATTTGCAACCATAGTCACAGGGACATTATGCTGCTTGGTCTTAAAGCAGGGATGTCCAAACTTTTTTTAATGAGGGCCAGATTTGTTAATGTGAAGAGTCCTGGGGGCTGAAGGTTATGAGGGTGGACGGTGTCACATTACATTTATTAAATAAATCAGAAAATATATAAATTGTCATTTTTTAAAAACAAAATTGGAAATAAATTTATTAAATAATTAATAAATGTGTCAAAAATCGCTCCATAGATTAATTTCAGTAGGCTTTACATACATGTGCACTGTTTTATAACAATTTTATTTTCATTGTCAAAATTATAATTTTAAATGGCATTGTAACCAAATCTAAGCCTCACAGGAGTGAACAAATGAAAAACATTTATTTGCCCTTGTTTCTATGTTGGTGTGTAGTTGATGAATGCATGTCCCTATCTGCCATCGTCGGGACGCAAACCCGGAACTCCGGCATGAGAGCGCAACTCCCTACCAGCTGAGCTAACGGAAACGACAGGCATCTTGCCTCATATAGCGGTTTTTAAGATGTGTGTGTGTGCGTGATTGTTTGCTGGGCTGGCTGGTCTGATCTGGTCCGAGATGCCAGGGCTGATTTTTTTTTATTCCAGTCCGTCCCAGGCCATAAATAATACATTTAAAAACCGGAGCTGTGGACCGTATGGGCCGGACTTTGGACATGCCTGTCTTGAAGCCTTTACTTTTAACGTGTTTATCTATAATTTTTTTTCTAAATTCCTCCTACAACTGTCTCTTTTCTCTGGTCCATGTACAATGTGGTGCACACAATGATCCCAAACAGCAGAGTGACCACTTCCACCAGTTAATTGTTGCTTATAGTCAATTTCTTTTGCTTTCCTGAAAGGGTACCAACAAATTTGTCCACGTTGGTGTATGCAATCACTGTGTTTCCAGGTACTTAAATAGGAGCAATTAATACATGGTTTAATTTTTGATGAGATAAAACCCACAGTTATAAATCAACTTCTTTCACTTGAGTAGAGTTTGCACTTGTGCCAAAATTTGCTAAAACCTCTTTTGTTCTTTGCACATGACTTATAACTTTTTTCTTTTGCAGTATAAGTAGCTGAAAGTTGCATATAGAGCTGAAACAATTAGTCGATTAATGAAATATTCTCCATTTCCAGCTTTTCAATTGCGAGATCTTGCTAATTGTTTATTGTAAGTTAACAAAGTCTTTGACAGATTAATTGATAATATAATAAATAGTTTGCAGCCCTAGTTAAATAAAGTCATACTCTTTTTTTTACCTGCTTACTTACTTCTACAACATGATGAAAATCTGATACTATTTGCTGATAATGTTGTATAATAGTTTAATTAGTTTGGAGAACACAATGACAAACAAAATGTCACAAAGAAAGAAAGAAATAAGAAGAAATAAATAGGAAAACAGTTTGTGTATCCAAAAAGAATATATTCAAGAAGAAGTGACAAGATCACAAGATATCAGCATATAATCCAGATATATCAAACCATTTCACTTATGTGTAGCAGGACGTACTATAAAAAGACAACTGAGTCTTCTGTCTTGTCATCTGTGGCTCTGGAGAAGCTCTAAGTTTGGGAAAATAGTCACTTTTTTGAGTTTTGTTATAGAAACCCTACATTACAACCTGGGATAGTGTAATTTGATGTCCATGTCATTTAGCAAACAGAGAGGCTCTAATGAAGAGATGGGGCATTATGCAAAATGTAGGATCCAGTGTTTGTGGAAGTTAACACTAAAAACTAAAAAGTCAGGCTGGTCCAACCTCTTCAGCTATGGTTTTAGCTTTTTTTAATCTCTCCCTTCCAGAATCTCTAGAGAATCCCTCTAAATAGTGAGTGGGTTTAATAGATGGGATGGTTAAGCTGTAGATTGGAAGTTGCATTGTGTAGCAGTTGCTCTCAGCAACACGTTGAGCACTGACAGACTGAGGATTAGGAAAATAATCTGGAGTCAGAAGTGCAGGTAACCTGTGCACAGATTTTATTTAGGCAGAGAGTCTAATGGTGGCGCAGAGAGCCCGTTGGGAAGTTGTAACAAGACTGTGCTGTGTCAGCAGGTAGCCATGACAACGCCATCATCCCATAACATTTCATTATGCGTGCCCCCGTCCTCTGGTCTGACTTGGCACGGCTGTGTCTTTCTGTCTGTCTGTCGTGTAGTCTGTCATCAAAGACCTCAAATAAAACTTGGCAGCTCTGTTCCTGATTTATGTTCATGTGATTGAAAGCTTACAAGCATTTTCTTGTTGATTGAGGTTCACGTCTTGCTGCGGCTCTTGAAACCTTTAAAAACATGCAGTATTTCAGAATTACATTTCATATTTATTGAAAGTGTTTTGCCAGCAGTTGCTGTCCCACAGTTTCGCCTCTGATTTACAGTAGACATCCATCTGTTTTATGGCCATGTTGCAGTGGCTGGTGCTGGCAAAGCACGTCCAGGCTCATGTAATCAGGCTTGTGGAGAGCCAGACAACAGATGCAACTTTTGTTAGTAATGCAGTAACACCTGAGAGGGCTCTCTGTCTGTACCGTAGTCATGTCTGTGATGGTGATTCACCACCCTGGCACCACTAGAGTGTTTATAATTGCTGTAAGGAACCCAGCTGAGGGTAGTATAAAATATTAGTTTTATCAAACTCTAATCAGTTGTTAACGACACATTATTGTAATAGAAAGTTGCACAGATGGAAAGAAGTATGCAAGGAAATGTGGATAATTATCTACCTTCTCACTACAAGAGCTAGTGATGTAGCAAAATATGACTCACAGCATATTTCTGAATATGTCTTAAACCAGATCTGACCAGATCAGGCTGCTTGGCTGCATATACCTGTTGTATAACAGACAACAGTGAAGGCAGTACAGAGGATGACAGTTATTCAGGGATCAGGATACACTACTTTTACTGTATGTCCTTCAAAATAGTTACAGGTCAGATTAGCTTCTGCTATGATTCTGCAAAGAGACATGTGATGTTACAAATTGATCCTAGATTGTCCAGGACTGAGAGGAGTTTGGACAGAATCCTCCTCTCAGACATAACATGTTGAGGGTTCAGCTCTACACCCAGAACAGAACCAGAACAGAACCAGCCCTCCTGATTAGTTTGTCCAGTCTGTTAGTGTCAGTCACCTTCATGTTGCTGCCCCAGCAGACCACAGCAAAGAAGACGACACTGGACACCACAAACTCATAAAACATCCGCAGCATGGCGCTGCAGACGTTAAAGGACCTGAGCCTCCTCAGAAAATACAGCCGGCTCTGGGCCTTTTGAGCGGTTGAGGTTGTTGTCCAGTCAGGTCTAATGTCTGAGTACACTTCCAAGTATTTATACTCAGATACAACCTCCACCTCCTCCCCCAGTATAGAGAGAGGAGTGACAAGACCTCCAACCCCCCACCCCCCCAGTTGGATCTGTCTGATCAAGCCCAGCTAGTCAATACAATTGTAAATAAACCTGAGCCCCTATTTGTGTAATACATGGGTCAAACTAATGGTTAAAAATTCGATTCAGAAATGTGCTTGTGAAATCACAGTCACATTTTCCACAACTTAAGTAAACATACTTACTTTCAGTAATTGTCCAAAACCTAAAGATGAAAAAATTTACTTTGTTTTACAATGAAATGCAGCAAATCATTACCTTTGAGAAGTTGCTGTATGCACTATTATCAGTACAGCTGCCAATTAACTAATCTGTTTGTTTCAGCTCTACTCATCAGCAGCCACTTGTGACCTATTAGGCTGATTTGTCATACTTGTCTCACCTTGTTAAAACTCAAAATGTTTTTGTTTTTTTGAAAATTTGAATAAAATATCGTTGTTTGGGTGACTAAACTACGTGGGCAGTGCAGTGGGCAAATTGATTCTGCATTGACCCCCAAATTTTCTCTTTTGAAATGTAGATGAGTTGCCATCAGTGCTGTTATGAAGAAACTGGACTGTAATGGGCCTCAGGCTGTGGATTGGTGGCTTTTCTGGATACATAGGTGGAGCAATCAAAGACATAGCCTGCTTTTAGTATAAAGAGACTTTAGAGCAGAGTGATGATAGTTTGCCTGATACCAAGTTTTCCTTCATCAGCACAAACAATGCTGCCACAACAGCAGCAGACTCATGTAAATGGTAAATGGTCTGCACTTATATAGCGCTTTTCTACCTATACTGGTACTCAAAGCACTTTACACTGCTTCTCATTCACCCATTCACACACACAAGCACACACACACTCACACACCGATGGCAGAGCTGCTATGCAGTTGACCTGACACACCGGGGGCAACTTGGGGTTCAGTGTCTTGCCCAAGGACACTTCGACATATGACTGGAGGAGCCAGGAAAGGGAATTTGATGATGACTAATACATGCAGACTGTGTGAAAAGGTTTTTATTTACATATTAATGACATGATTGCAGTCCAGAAGCCAGACCTGAAAAACATAAAACATATACACAGTATACCGTGTGTGTAAAAATCAGGTTGTAAGCTGCCGCGGACATTGTGACCACAGGAAGAAGAAAGGACATAAAAGGAAATCAAACCTAAAAATGAAATCTTTATGTACTTGGCTGGAAGCAACTCTACACACTCTGAGCTTCCAATCCTCATTAGTGCTTCACAGATGCACCCACACAAACTATGCTCACGACACCACCGACCCACACACACACACACGTGTTGTATGTTCGTGCACACCATACAGTAAATAACAACAGCAACTTTAGTACATAGAAATGAAACTTTCTTTTGAACCTGGGTGTGTGAAGCGTGTTGTTAATGTTTCTGCAGGGGTGATAAACAACTGAATCCCATTATTGACTATAAGAATCATATTATTTATCACTTTTGTGAATGTCTTCCTTTCAGTATGTTATAAGTGTTAAACCAACTCTTTCAACAACGTTCAACAACAGTTTCCCTGTTCATGTCAACCAGCAACAGTGAAAGCAACACCTACGTGGACAAGTTTTGGGTCTGTTCGGGAGCCTCACTGTGCACATGCTAGAACAGCACAGCTTCATAGACACAGCAAAAGTCATGAGGAGGAGAATCAGACAACGACAACCACAAACTGTTAAAAACTTCAAGTATCCAGCCAGAACTGTCAGGTAAATAAATCAAGCAAATTAGCAAATTACAGATTTTAGTGTTTATTGCATTTTAGTCCCAGTGTTCATGGAAATTAATCGAGTTTGTACTAATTGTTTTCAAATGGTTAAAAATGCTGCAGCTACTATCTTAACCAAATCCAAATTTGATGAAATTACACCAATCTTAGCCTCACTTTACTGACTCAAATCATACTTTAACCCCTTGGGGATCTAAATTCATGAAAATATAAAAGGAATAATACTTATAAAATTATAATTACAAATACTTAATATTATAAATACCTAATTTGGTGATTGTCTTTTCAGCCATTTCAGTAATTTTATGATAGATATACGACATGGAAATGGCAGAGGACTGCTTTACAGGTAGTGCAGCCTTTTAAAGAAGATATAAAAGGAAAAAAATCCAGAAAGCACCAATTTTTTTTTTCTATGTTTAACACTTCACCAATTTGTCTGTTTTAGATCTAGATCCAGAAGTACCGTAAATTAGAGTGTTTGCTTTACAGAATAGAAATGCTTATCTACCTTATATTATACCTATCTTATCCCTAAGGGTTTAACGTTCTTCTAATGATTCTAAAATTTTTAAATATCATAGACAGACTCCTTCATATCTGTCTTATCCCCTTCAACCATGTTTTCCATCTTCTTCTCTCCACTCTCAGAATACAGAGCTCCTGATTGTTCCCTAAGTTAAAAAGAACTCAGCTGAATGCAGGGCCTTTTCCTATAGTGCCACCTTCTATTGGAAATAGACAATAGACAGTCTAGGAGAACTAGTAGAGTTTATTCATCTGACTATGGGGTCTAAGGACAGAGATTATTTCTGGAAATATCAACAGCAAACAATGCAAGCAGCAAATTTCTGCAGCACCTAACAGATCTAACCTAACAGATTTATGTCAGTGAACCAGTTTACTGGCAAAAGCAGAGGACTTAGTCTTGTTTACTGTATCTCCCAACTCATTCCCTGAGCTTTCTCTCTCTCTCTCTCTACTTCTTTCTCTTTTCTCTGTCTCTAACATCACCCTCTTTGCAGCTCCCTCCATATGTCTGAGCCACTTGTGTCTCATGAACAGCCTGGGAGTGAGAATAGGCTTCAGTCAGTGAAAGTTCAAAAGCAGCCCACTCTCTGTCAAGTGGAAATCCACTGGAGGGATAATCTTGCCTTCTCCATGCCGACTGAAAGAGACAGAGAGACAGGAGAAAAAGGACTAACAGAAGAGAGGGGAGAGATGGAGTATTAGCCATCCACCAGACAGGAAGAGAAAAACCAGCAACGCAGCTCATATTGACACACACACACACTGACAGAACAACCATCAGTGCAGCTTCCCTGCTTGATATTTACAGGAAATAAAATGGTCTGTTTAAGCGCTGGACAACATACTGTATATTCATTCTGAATCAGCATCATCTCTCTGAATTAATGCACACTTTTTTCAACTTGAAAACATGTCACAAAATATAAATATTTGAGCTGCAACACCTTTCCAACCCATCATGGTAATGCTTGGGACTTGAAACCCCCAAGCAAACAGAGCAATCGACACATCGTCTTCAGTTTCTGCAGGACACCTGTGGCTCAGCAGGTAGAATCCAGTAATTGCACTTTGGATAAAAACTCTATATAATCACACCACAATTGTGCATTACATGGTGTAATATCAACAGTCAAACTCTATCACATTTTGAATCAGCTCATTACCTTGTGATGTGCCACCAGGGTCACATTTGGTCCCCTCCTGTTCTCTGTGTTCACACTTTAACCACACAACTCCTCACGTTGACATCTCTGATCACTGCTTTGCTGTAGACACAAAGCTGTATCCTTTCCTCTTTTTTTCCATTTTAACAAAAATGATCAACATAGTGAAAACGTCTTATTATATTTGATACCAACCTAAATGTTGGGTTTCACATACAGTCAAATGCTGAATGAGAAAAGGTAAAGATGACATGTTACACCAAAATGTAGTAAATGTAGAAGTTACATGATGAATTTTTACTTTTGATCAACAAGACGTTACGTGTAAAATCTGTGCTTCAGGTCTTCAGGTTCTAACCAAGTGCAAATACGTTTTATTTTTTACAAGAATGTTAATCGCATTTTTGCCTTAAGACCACAACATATCCACAGAAACAGTCAAACAATATTGGTGTCACCCGTTGGTTGAAATTTCATGATCTTTGTTTCCCATGCAGATTTCTCTTTCCCTTGATGAGGAACACACACACAAACACACACACACACACACACACACATATACACGCAGAAAGACTTACATGTCCTCCTACATGTGTGTGTGTGTTTCCTCTGTTTCGCAGCCACAGCCTCATCCCGCAGGACTGCTGCTTCATCAAGTCTGGTAGTGGGTAGCAAAGGGCATCATCATTAGATTAGTCTCTGATCACTCTCCCTAAGTAATTATCCTCCTGCCCAGGCTCCTGCAACATGCAGACTTAATTGATTTAATGGAGTGTGTTCTCCCTCCACGTCTCTGTCTCACTTCTCTTTTTTGCCCTCGGCTTCAAGAGCACATTTCCTCCCATCAGAGATTAGGATTCAGTTTCACAGTCAATGAGGTGAAAGAGCCTGAAAATGGATTCCAGGATGAATGCTTTTGTCTTTTTTTTCTTGTAGTAAAAGAACCATGGTCCATCACCTTGTTGTTGTTGATGCTGAGAGGCTGAATGTTATCAAGGATATATATCCTATAAAAAACAGAGTAGAGTAAAACACTGGTGAGAAAATTTACATTCATTTGCCACCTGGTTTGGAGTCTTACTGGTTCACTTTAAGTTGTCTTCTAGTCTCATGTTTAGACACTGACACATTTTTATTTAATATCGGGCGCTATCGAGACAGAGTCAACACGGTGTCAAACCAGTATATATAAAAAAAAAAGTTTTCAGTTTTATGCTCATGTTTAATACACAGAGTGAAGTAACAGCTGTACTTAATTCGTTTTTTGGGAGCTACTTGATACAGTGTAAGTCCAGGTTATAAAATGTTAACTTTATTATCTTAAATAATTTATGTAATGTGACTTCTGAAATTGACACTATGTGATTCACTAGAAACAATATTATGACTGTTGGATTTCCTGGAAATACAGAAACATCTGAAGGCCAATTCAAATGAAAAAGTTAACTTTTTTTTTCAATGATGGACAATTAGCCTAATTTACTTAGAGATGCACTATTTCAATTTTTTCCACAGTATTACAAAGTGGTTGCGCTGTGGAGCAAAACCAAAGCTAAAGTGATGGGGACACAATGTAAAAAAAACTTACTACACATTAAATTTACAAATTTAATTTAAATTATATAGGCCTAAGGATGTCCCTGTTAGCAAAATACATCAAATCCATGCTTGATGCATGCTTTTATGATTCCTTATGATAATTAACTATTTTCTACCACTTGAGTAATTATATTCACGTAAGCCTAAGTTAATACACACTTCCTCATTAACATCAGTTGACAAATAAAAACGTTATTGCGATTTTTAAACAACCGGATCTGACTCCTTCCCTTGTGCACAGGGCGGTCTTGACCCTGACCAACATGGCGGCGACGTTGACGTACGAGCGAAACAGCGTAAGTAGTTCGTTTGACTGTAGCTGTTATGCTAGCGGAGTAACAGAGCTAACAGAGCATACAGCTAATCTCCACAGGAATTGGGGTATATATATCTGTCAGTATAAATACAAATGTGGGTTTACAGTGTTGAGCATGATAAATATGTTTAAATGGAATAAGAAATACAGAAACAGTATGACCGCAGTCGAAATGCTAATATCCGTTAGCATAGATATAGTCAATCTTTTTATGTGCTAGCATCGAGCTAAGGGACTAAATAGTAAATTTTGTTTCTGATAGCTTTGCTGTGTCAGTAGTTACCTCTGTTGTATTTTACATGGTACATTTGCCGAATTTTCCGTTTTAACTTGAAGTTACTGATTTTGTATGGCTTTCTCTCAAATCTAATCAAAATGTAGCTTATTTATATAGCCCAATTTCAAAATCAGAAATTTGCCTCAGTGGGCTTTCTTCTTGTGTATATTTTAGTTTTAGGAGACAACAAATAAACAACCTGAACTTGAAACTCATCCCTCATTTGAACAGCTGTTCACCTAGAAGCCAAAATAATCACTAATGTTCAGAAAGGGCAGAATGTAGAGGTTTTATCCCCTATATAAGTGGTACCACTGAAAAGTAAAGGGGGAAAAAGACAAGAAAAGTTTGACGTGATGAAAAATATTTTATTTAAAAATTCACATTTTTTTTCACATTAAAAGCCTTGTAGCAGCTCAATTGGTGTAATCATTAAAAAGAAAAATGTTAGCAGAGGACATTTTATGGGAGGTTGCTTATTGTTTTATGTTTCCTGCAATTATAATGTTTCCTACTCCAATCCTGTAGGTGGCAGTAATGCGTATTGTATTTATGTTGGTGTGGCAGTTACCAGGTAGAAAAAGTAAGAACACCTGGCTGAGAGCAAGTTGAATGAAACCACCAGCTGGAAATTAGCTCTTTCAATGAGGTAAAGTTACTTTTACGATAAAATCATTGTAGTGTTTGTAACAGCCTCCTGTAACAGTAGCATAAGTTGAGAAGAGGCATAAAATCTCAACAGCGTCACTTACACAACAATAATTAGCCAAACTTTGCTAATTTTACCCTCCACCTCTTCATCTGCAGACAAGCAGACAGTATTATTGATTTGAGTCACTGTTCTCATATGTTGATGTTAATGTATCTGACACCTGATTAATAACTGAGCTGTCTTGGTGCACTTCCTGTACGCAAAAGCTTTGTTGTCTGGTATGCACTTCAAAAGGCACATTTCCTATTTGTAGAACTACTTTCATACTGATTCAAATTATATATGTTGTGAGAAATATTAATCACTGATTGACAATAATTGTTTCTTGAATTTTAGAAGGATATTAAGTCACTGCAAGTTACAATGCTAAAAGTCTTAAAATAAATGTTGTAAGTCTTTTGTGATTGTGTCCAGTCAAGAACTAAAGTCAGCAGATTCATGGCTTGGTCTGACTTTGTCCATGATTCTTACCTTAACTAAATGAATACTATGAATATAATAAGTATATTAGATACATATGTACAATATGCCTTATTAATTATAAATGCTCCGTATGGACATGGCCTTTGAACTCTGAAATAGTTAGTGATTGCCACAGTGGATTAATTGAGTTTAGTCTGGTTGGACTCTAGAAGCACTGCACCGTACTCTCTGCCCTCATTATCCCTGTTTCCTTCTTTTTTTCTGTATAGCTCTTCTACTAGTGATTTAATGATGACACGTGGTCTGATCTTCCCCTGCTATTTAATCTCCTGTTGGAGATAAAGTCTGTTTAAATGTTTACTTAATGTAACTTTCAAAAGTTGTTGTGTGTAAGGCCCACACAGAATCCTCTAGCCTACACATTCTCTGAGTCTGCTGTCAGATGATGATTCTACTGCTATGTGATTATCTTTGACATATTGATTTGGGTTGTTTAAAGATTCACTCTGACATGAGCAGTAGAAGCAGATGCTGGGCTAAGTGGTATCAGCCGCTATGAATATCATATGGCTAGGGGCTAATGCTCAACCTTATTGCCGCTTAATGAACCGCTAAGAGACAATCAGTGCCATTTGCCCACCTCTCTGCATACTGAATGAATCATAAACACGCTGCTGCCAGCGAGTTTACACTCAGTGCTGTAAAGTAACTCTCAGGTTTTACTAACTGGAAGGCCAGAGTACTTCTCAGGAAACTGTACTCCCCCCAGAGCAGCAGCAGTGACTTCACCAGCTGACGTAATTAAATGTACAGCCTAAGCAAAAACAAGATAAACACCAGCGTACACACACACACACACACACACACTGGCCTTTTGCGCAAGCACTTACTTAGCTAGATGAGATAATGAGGCTACAGTGCAATTACGGAAATCGGAGAGGCAGGTTTGGACATATTCAGCCCTGCATGGTGCATGCTTGCTAACATGGCATGCTAATTGACTGGAGCACCAGGACACACAGACACAAACCCAGCCTGAGGGAACGGATTGAGACAAGCCCTGAAGGGTTGGACACATAAAGACAGGCCGCAGTAACCTCCACGTCAATCCCTTTATGACTAAGGACAAAATGCGTGCTGGCAGGCAGTGCTTAATTTGAAAATTAATGGGCTATGGGATTATTTCTACCACTTAAGACACTTTGCAGCCCCAGTGTGGTTACCTCCATCCTGCCCTCTCCCCTGACTGGGTTTTATGGCTCTTTAGATGGTTGGGGATGAGGAGACCTTGCATACGCTGCAGTAAACGCTTGGCTAATTTGATTAACTACTGCTGTGTCCTTTTTGCTGGTTAGACAGAGAGGTGCCCAGGCTGATCAGTTGTCTGTGCTTCATTGTACTGTATAGTTCCCCAAAGTCAGGTAACGGGAGCAGTTTGTGATTTAAAGGTAATTTGCAGTCTTACAGGTTTACTGCAAGCCACACTGTGCAATATGGATCATCAATATGGATGAAACTTCTACACTAAAACCTCCTCAGTGTGTGTGAGCCATCTGCTACATACACTACTCACAAAAAGTTAGGGATATTTGGCTTTCGGGTGAAATTTATGGAAAACGTAAAAAGTTCACAC
>JAUMHL010000028.1:2467065-2481075 GCA_032362345.1 Sandelia bainsii
ATCTGACTAGATAACATGTCTCTGAGGTTTTTAGGCCCAAATAGAATAACCTCTGTCTTGTCTGAATTAAGGAGTAATTACCACACCAGGGTACTTTTGTTTTTCAGCATTGACATACATCACCGCATAATCTTCAGCAGGTCTTTATCAGGCTTTATCATATTCAACTGGTGCTTAAGTGTTTTGTGCTATATACTAACATCAGCGTGCTAATGTGCACACTGACCATCTTAAAAAAGCTGTTCAGTATGTATGATGTTTACCGTGTTCACCATCTTAGTTTAGTGTATCATGCCTACACATGTAGGGTAGGCAGAATACAATGTGGGACTTATGAGATGATTGATGTCATTAGTTTTGCAAGCATTTGTCCTAGTGACTCTAGATGGTAGTAGAATCTTTATTGCAGGGGGGTCCAAACTTTTTTTTAAAGAGGGCCAGATTTGATAATGTGAAGATTCCCGGCTGCTTTAAACATTTTTTTTCACATACTGTTGCACTGGTTTATAACAATTTTATTTTCATTGTCACAATTATCATTGTGACAAATAATACATTATAAAACCAAAGCTGCTAGTCATATAAAATTTGACCACGGGCCATGATTAGATCGCGGGCTGGACATGCCTGCCTAAAGGGGACACAAGTTCCAAGACAATTTCATAGCAATCCATCCAATACCTTTTCACTCTGAACCGAAAATGTCAGTCCATGATATCTCTTGAAGAAAAGCCACAGGATAAACAAAGGATTAGAAAAGGTTAGGATTCATCCTCTGGCAACAATAAATATCCATCCATCTTTATCCGCTTATCCGAGATCTGGTCTCATCCAGGGGAATCCCGAGGCGTTCCTAGGACAGCCAAGAGACATAGTCCCTCCAATGTGTCCTGGGTCTTCCCCGGGGTCTCCTCCCGGTGGGGAGTGCCTGGAACACCTCACCAGGGAGGAGTCCAGGAGGCATTCTAATTAGATGCGGCTCTAATGCCTGCAAATAACCTTATTCCTAATGCACTGACTGGTTTAGCAAGTGGACTTGTTAATGGTTGGTAGGGTGTGGTAGATGTCTTATCAGTGTGATTAAGAATGGATCAAATACGTAGAACACAGCATTAGTGGATTGTATGATATTAAATGTGTAATTAATGGTACAGAAATCAGCCTCAGTAAATACTGAGTCTGAAATGTTGTATGTACCGTAGAGATTTCATGTCACCATCCCTTGTAGTGCACATTCAATCAAATAAATTTCAAATATAACTAGTAGATCAATAAACCTATATGCAGGTAGATATTGGTATTTCTTTCAGACAACCTTCCTAAATACAAAAATAAATAATATGCTGCATTTAATTACAGACACAAGCATCATTTATGCTTTTTTTTATTCCTCCCAAAGAGCGCAGGTGGACTGTCGGCAGGGTGGCAGGCTTTCATTTGTCAAAACTCAAAACATCATCAAGGCAGAACAGAGACATTTTTGTGGCATGTTATTTGCAACAAAGCTGCTTGATTACCCCTCCTGCACTTTCCATTCGTGTAATGGAACAATTAGTGGCGCCGTACGTTGCTTGTCTATCCGCCCACTCACTCCAAAATGGCAAAGAAGGGAGTAATTGTGCACACTCACCTGAAGCCACTTACAGGGAAGCCACAGGGACACATGGCTGGGAGAGGGGAGAGATGGTGCACTCATTATTAGATAAATCCTGTGTTTTCCTTTGGATTTCACTTCTGCAAGTTTAATTTTATGTCTTCAACTCTCCTCCTCTCTGGTAATTTATGCAAATACACCACATGGACACCTATTTATATTATAGTAGTGCAAGCAAACAAAAAGGCAACTGTATAACTTTTGAAAATACAACATTTAATGTAAGCAGAATAATAAAGCAGCAGCCAGGGACTTTTCAGCTATTTTTTTTTCTTGAGAGAAGATCTCAAGTGTTAATTTCTTTGCTGAATTACACCAATTTTCACATTTGCCTCTTTAATCATGGTAAAACTATATGGTAGAAATGCATTTGTGTAGAATCACTGCAAAGCAAACACTGTGGATCTACATGTACGTAATGGGTGAAGGGTTTAAACATAGAAATGATAGGTGTTTCATAAACCAGATAAGGAAAAATACATTTATGATCTTTAAAAGAAATAAAATAAATAGCAAACAATAGCTACAATATGCTGCTCTCACTGCTGTGTGTGTACTGCCATAAAACAATACTGTTCCCCTTTCATGTCATACATCCTATGGCTGAAAAGGTGATCACCAAGCTTTAAATGACATATAACTAAAGGTATTTATGCCTAAGGTCAATATGACAATATTTGAAATATTAACATTTTCATAATTTTATAAAATTCTCTCTACATAACATTTTACATACCTTCACTAAAGAGGAATATTGTTTCCACACACATGCTTGGATAAGTTGTAGAGTTATGCAGCCCTGTATCCTAAAAATTAATTTCCAATGCAACTAAACTGCAAATGCATTATGTTCTTGAAGGGAACTTGATGCACTAGATGGATTACTGTGTGTTCCGATACAACGTGTTTTATCAGTCATGAGGAGGTAGCTGTAGTGGATGAAGAGCATAGAAAAAGCAGGGGGTCACAGACCCGAGTTCGACTCCAGAGCCCTGTGTGTGGTTTTTCTAAGCTTTGAATTGAATCTAGTCTTCAGCGTGCCATTAAGGAAAACTGTGATTTGTTATTGAGAAGCTCAGAAAAAATGGTGGCAAGGGTCATTTTTGTTTGCTTTAGTTAAGCTGCTGTTTCCAGAGCCCAAAATGACCTCTCAAGAAAATGTTTCAGGATGTTTGTTTTTTTTATCGTAAGACTTTTTTTTGTAGTAATGTACTTACTCCACAAGTTCATACTACCACACATGGTTAAAGAAATGTGCCTAAATAATGCTAACAGAAAGAGTAAGCCTGCTGTTGCTGTGAAACTTGAGCCACACTGTTGCTGGTTTGTTTTGCCACTCTACTTCTCTTAGACCACCACTAATCACTTGATGACATGCTGCTTGTTGTCAAAATGGAGACCAATAAATAAAAATGCCCATTAATTCCCAAATTCAAATTAACTTGAGACTCCTGCAGGTCAAAAACAAAGGAGTGTTCATGAATGTGGGTGTCACTGGCTTTATTCATTGCTGTTGACAGAATCAGAGACGCCTCTAGACTCCCTGGTGTAGCCTATGAAAAATGTTCTTAACTGATTCCCTCTGCTCAGCTGCAAACCAGCTAATAGTTACATCCCTTTCCCCAGTGATCACAGTGGTTTTGCCTACAACTGAATTATGCTGGGTAATTACATTACTTTTATTGCTTTAGGCATAATTTTTACATGTTGCGCAATATATTCCTAGTTAATTACAAAACTTTAAGTTCAAACTGATTGAAGATTCAAATCAGACAAATCACAGTTGAGGCTGATGGTAATGTCATCATTTGGGCAGGTACTCTGATAATAAATCAAAGTGTAAGGCTAACTCGACATGAGAGAGATAAGCAATTATAAATCAACCTTTGACAAACATCCTCATGTGGGGATCATGCATGTCTCGTAAATTTTATGATAATCATTCCAGAAATTATGTACATATTTCACTCTGAACCAATATCATATTTCAGTCTCAGTGTCCGACTGGCCTGAAATGTGTTTTTTTTTTTTCCCTCAGGCAAAACTGTATAAATACTTAAAATAAATAATATAGTAAATGTAGTATGTTTTTTTCTTCTTTAAAACATAGATAATTTGATTATGTAAAAATTAAAGCAATGGACAGCTGGGCATGCCAATCATTTTGGCAAAGGATTCCGCTGTAATTGTAGAAATTCCTGTAAATAAATGTGACAATGACTTACTCATGTAAAACACTGCACATGACACACTCAAGATCCTGCCCATTCCTACAGCATTACTACACATACACATGAGAATACGTGATAACTACTTGCCCATCAGATATTCAGACATAGTTGGATCTTGTGAGCATAACATAACAGGGAAATCATGATGGAAGTCTTAATTGTTCCCATGAATGTGAGAATGTGTCAATGAAAAGGGCAGAGGAATCGCATCAAATCTGCCTTCAAATCATTCATATTCACAGAGTCACATTCATCATCACTTCATCATAAGTGCATTTCTACTTTCCCATCGGGATCACCTGCATCCCTGTCATCTCAGTCTTTTGACTGATTGGGCGTCATCATCCCCCGAGGCTGAGCGGCTTATTGTTTATTCATGTCCAGACGCATGATTTATTAAAACATTCACAATTTGTTAATCCCTTAGAAGAACTGAAAGATGTGGCTCTCCATTGATTTAGTCTCGTCTGCTCCTGTGTTTCTGCCCCTGTGAGGAATTCAGCCCTGGCACCCAATTAACCAGCTCGATCAAATAATGAAGCCAGGAATTATAGAGAGAATGCTCTGTCTGTGGTTCTCCACTCCACCATTCTGTGTATACAGCTGTGTAACTTTATAGGCGGGTAATTATGGGCTTATCCTAATTATTATTTTTGCCTTTTCACAACAACCACTCACACTGCACACATTTTATGAACAATTGGGAATATGACCAATTAGGCAAAAAGGTTAAGTCAACCCAAGTTTAACAAAAGCGTGCATAGTTACATTCTGACAAGTGTTCTAATACCTTTTATTGCAGAGTTTATTACTGCTCCCCTACAGTGTGTGGCAGTTTGAAATCTACTGTCCAGTGTTTCCCTGTGTGCCCAAAAGAGAATGGTGCATAGAGAAGCCAGGTGTGTGCTGCAAGAATTAAAAAAAAAAAGATAAATTGACATCAGTTTAATAAGCTCCTGCCGTTTATAAAGCCCTACAAGGAAGCAAAACCATAAAAAGCTATGGGGTGGTTGAGTCACTTGTGTGAAGCTGGAAACTTTTATTTGACACAAGTTAATTAGACATGTTCATCTCTTTCATCAAGGCCACCTTTCACTGCTAAGGTTCCATAACTCGATCCAGCATAATGGCAACACACAGGCATTTTGGCACCGGTGTCAATCAATGACACTGCTCTGTGTTAACTTACTTCTTTTGTTGCGCATTTTTATTCATTTGCCTTCGTTCTTGTAAAGGAGTGGAGAAAGGTTTCCCAAATTAATTGGATCAGCGATTAAATGGGAGGCATAATGCCCCACTGAGCAGAGACAATGGCAGAAGAAAGGGTCAACGCAGGCGCTGGCTGAAAATTGACACTTGAATTAGATAATGAAGAATAGAGAGCAGAAGAAAGGAAGAGAGGCCTATCGGTGTGAGGTCTTCAAGGAGGTCCAGACTTTAACTTTCCTCGTGTGGCAAGAGAGACACTTTTGATTGACTCATGTTGCTTGGCAATATTAGTGCGGCAGACTTTGCTTGGTATCATCTTATTAAAGGCAGTGAAACTTTTTTTTTTTAAATTTATGTAGTTGGAGATTCTGATAGGGACCAAGGCCCAAAATGCAGTTCTGAGATTTTAAATCAGATCAGCGCGCTCTTATCTCTGCAAGCCTTTAGCACTGATTCTGCATAGCGTGTTAAGTATAATAATGTTAAAGATGTACTTTGGTTTAAGAATGTAAAACTAAATATTGTTTTCAAAGTGGTTTGGCCCAAAAGTTAAATTAAGGTGCTTGCTTGAAAATGGCACTCATTGAGTGTAGAGTTGTTTTGAATTTTAACCACCTGACCTTGGATTATATATGGGCTCTTTTCATTTAGAACTGATTCCACCTGCAATCCATCTGAGCCATGTTTTTGTTTCTCTACTTGACATTAACATAAAACTGCCTCTGTTGCTTAGAAGTTCATCTCCAACCTGGTTTATGGTTTCAATATTTGACCGCAGTGAGCAATGAACTCTGACTTACTAATTGATTCAGAACCTCTACCATCTACCTTTATGATTTTACATCAAGGTTAATGGTGATCGTTAACGTGGCAGCACTATTCTGAAAACAGTTTCTTTTTAGTATTAAATACTCAGAGAAAGTTTAAATGTATAAATGTATGTGTAATTGTATTGAAAGTTTGAATGGAGGCTATGAAAAGTAAAGTCCTTTCTCCTTCATGGACTAGTGTTCACGGACTCAGCCACGAGTGCTGGAAATCATAATACATTCTGTAACCACCATTGACTTAATGTAACCTAAACTTGCTAACAAAAGGAAAGTGTGAGGTTATAACACTACATAAGGTTGCATAGCTGATATTTATGTAGCTCACGGTTAGTTTGGTAATATAAAAGGTGTGCACGTGGGTGATGGTGTAAACTTTTGTTAGTGTCAGACTAGTGTGACCCTACTTTGTCCTCGCTGTGCATCTCATCAAAAATGAGACGTGCAGCTGCATTTTGGATCATTTGGAGAGGTTAAACTGCCTGATGGTAGCCTTGTCGAGGTGGCAAATGCCTGCACAAGGAGCTGTGTAGCATATTCAGAGAGGTACTGTGATTTTTCTGATGTTGTAGAGGGCATATCTGCATGTCAGAGATATGGAGAAGGTGTGGTCAGCAAAGTTTAGTCTGATTTCTAGCGGGCTTTGTAGCGAAAATTCCTGAAGATTCCAAGTTGATGCTGATGCTGAACTGAATGGAAGGCCTGAACTTCTGTCTTATTGATAACGTTTCTCTCTAATCTGAGATGTCAGAGAGATTGAACAGAAATCATGTGTGACATTCGGAGGCGAAAATAGGAAGAGTTGTGTGTCATAGGTATAGCAATGATAGCAAAAGCCATGAGAGTGTTAGATGAAGCCCAGGAATGTGATATAGATAGAGAATAGAAAACGGCCAAGAATAGAGCCTTGTGGCACACCTGTGGAGATGCAATGAGATGCATACCTACCTTGATACCCTGAAACCCAAATAGGTAGGAGTTGAGCCAGCTGAGAGTTGTACCCGAGATGCCCAATTCGTTTGGTGGTAGAATCAAAATAATTTTGTGTCTTTATTGGATTGATAATAAGTCAGCTTAAATCACACTGCTTCAGTAGTCTGTCTGTGCAGTATTGAAAAATACTAGGAAAAACAGCAATGTAGTGTTTTCTGAAAACTTCAGTATAAATGAAGATGTACTGTAACTGACAGCCATTACAGTTGGAGCCACAAGTGGACTGATTAGAACTTGTCTGTTTTCTTTTCATTCACTGTAGCTTAGTGGAAGCCTTTGCACCTCTAGGTGGTCTCAGTGAAGCAAAAGCAGCTTTCACACAAGGGCGATATATCTGGGCCACGAGGTAAACCAGAAAGCAAAGCCTCAGCTGTCTCATTCACACAAACACACAACCAAGTCAAAACATAAAAGCATACAATGGCACAAGTGCAGCGACTTCCAGCCTTGCATCGTTGTAAAGGTGGAAACCTTTTTTCCGAGTGTTTTACATACCGAATGGGAAGTTTGAAAAGCTCGGCTGCTGCTTCCCAGTGGTAAATAGAGGAGGTGGGAGGTGAGATGGGATGTAATAACTAGAAGCAGGTGCAGGGATGAAGAGGGGGAGAGATTTTAGCTGGATATGAAGCCGGGATGTGCAGAGGTTTTGCTAGAGAAGTTTCAGCTCTCCATTTCTTAATCCCCATGGGTCTGACTGGAATACCTCCACCATGATGTAATGGGGGGATTTTGTGCAATTGTGTATGTGTGGTGCAGTTGGAGGAGGCTCACATGCAAACATATGGAGGGGATTGTATAGCTCTGTGAGGGGACTTGGACCATTCAGACAAAAAAAAGAGTTCTTGTATAGGCTATGTGTGAGGGTCCTCTAGCAGTGCATGAGCTTGTAAGAGTATACTTGAAGTGGAGTGTGAACAGAAGCAAACACACACAAACACACACACACCATACAGTATAAACACACAGACATCAAGGTTTATGTGACAGTGTAGTGTGTGTGACAGGTTTGCTACATTGAAAAGGCATACAGATGATGTGTGTGGTTCCTCAATAGCAGAGGGACAAATAAGAAAATATGTGGGGGAGGAGACTGACAAAACGGTCTTCCTCCTGTCTAATATAAATATTAATCTGGGGTTTTATGGGGAAAATGAAGTTTGGGATTGTGTATCTGTTAACATTTTTGGCTCTGTGGCTTAGACTCAGTGGTGTCGATTTTATACTGAAACATAGTCAGTAGGAGTTTGAGCAAACACAATGTATAGTAAACAATGAATGCTCTTTTCTGTTGTTTCTGTATCACTCTGACTTTAAAACCTTCTCTGTTCCTTTTTTAAACTATCATTTTTTTCTTTTTCAAGTCTACCTGCACCAGTGTTAATGGTTTGGCTTTGATATCAATACTTGGACATTTTATTTGCTTGTAACATAGCAGAATATGATCATTTTTTTAAAAAAATGTACAGTATTACAGATATTTGCACTGCTAGATGTCTGTTTTAAAGCTGTGCAGTTATTTATCTTTAGGGGACTCTGAAAATACAAAACAAACTAACAGCAACACATACCTGGTATTGGTATACAAATTCATGGTTAATGTTCTGATTAATGTTTAATCCATCCAGCAGACACATACTGTATAGTAACATGGAACATTAGAATCCTGCCATAAACATTCACAAGCATTGTAACTGTCTCTTTGGTATTTAGATAGGAATACTTCAGCAGTATGCATAATAAAAGTCTGGAATGTTTTTCACCAAAGATACATACATAGACAGATGTGCGGTTCTATGCAAATATAGGTGATGTGGTTAATCATAGTTCACAGAGGCATGAACAGATGCCAAATCCCAACATTATTAAATATATGAATATTAACACATATAGGCACTTCAGTTTCTTCTTTTTATCTCCTAAATAATTACACTGCTAAGCAGCTTTCCCTAACCTTAACCAAGTGCTGTAAGTGCTTAAAAATAGCCTACCTATATTTTGATAATGCTATATTTGCAAAAACTGGATATTGTAAGCTCTAATATTTTGGGCAGAAAGGAAATACATTGCCTGCTAAAATTTTATTGATATGTTCTGTATTAACATATTTGCAACTTGTCTTTTACATTAATTATAAGCAAATCCTCATTAGATTAATAGATAATGTAATTTGGTTGCAGTTACTGTCCCTACAAAAATGTATTTCTGATTGCAGTGTAGTTATACAGAAGTGTAATTTTTAGGACACATATGCACATAAACAGGCCTTAGCTATAAGCATGTTTACATAATTAATAACATGTTCATGAATGAACCCATTTTCGTGCCGTTTTCCTCTTTTATTTCTGCTTTAAATTTGAAAAGCTGATCTTATTCCACATTAACAGTATTATATGTATATTTCTTATCCGCTTATTCTAGCTTCTCATTGGTGCTTTGTAATGTTTAAACTGAGTTAAATAATCAAACTGAGATTCCATGCTGTTTTAGCCTGCACCTTTCCATCAAATGGAAATATTTACAATGCCTTATGTATTAATTTAGACACAATTCTGAAAAATTCAGCCGTATATTATATATATATACACTGCTAAAAAAATTAAAGGAACACTTTGACAACAGATCAGATCTCAATGAGGAAAAAAATCCTGCTGGATATGTATACTGATATAGACTGGGTAATGTGTTAGTAATGAAAGGATGGAAATGAAAAAATTATTAACCTACAGAATTCACTGACACCTCGAAAATCAAAGTGAAAAAATGATGCGGCAGGCTAGTACAACATAATCTCCCAGAGGTGTACTATTGGATTTAGGTCAGGTAGACGTGGGGGCCAGTCACTGGTATCAAGTCCTTCATTCTCCAGCCTGCATACTCTTGCCACACGAGGCTGGGCATTGTCGTGCACCATAAGGAACCCAGGACCCACTGCATCAGCAAAGGGTCTAACAATGGGTCCAAGGACTTCATCCCGATACCTAATGGCCGTTGTCCAACCTGAAGAGTTCTGTGCGTCCCTCCATAGATATGCCTCCCCAGACCATCACTGACTCACCACCAAACCGATCATGCTGTTGCAGGCAGCATAACGTTCTCCACGGCTTCTCCAGACCCTTTCACGTCTGTCACATGTTCTCAGGGTGAATCTGCTCTCATCTGTGAAAAGCACAGGGCGCCAGTGGCAGACATCCCTATTCTGTTGTTCTATGGCAAATGCCAATCAAGCTCCACGATGCCATGCAGTGAGCACAGGGCCCAATAGAGGACGTCGGGGCTTCAGGCCACCCTCATGAAGTCTGTTTCTAATGGTTTGGTCAGAGACATTCACGCCAGTGGGCTGCTAGAGGTCAGTTTGTAGGGCTCTGGCAGTACTTATCCTGTTCCTCATTGCACAAAGGAGCAGATACCAGTCCTGCCGATGGGTTAAGGACATTCCATGGCCCTGTCTAGCTCTCCTAGAGTAACTACCTGTCTCCTGGAATCTCCTCAATGCCCTTGAGACTTTGCTGGAAGACACAGCAAACCTTTTGGGGCGGCATGATAGCTCAGTGGGTAGAGCAGTCTTCAAACCCAAGGGTGAGCGGTTCGTTTTCCCAGTCCCGGCAGGCTACATGTCGAGGTATCCTTGGACAAGACACCGATACCCTGACCCTTGGCGCCTCACAGGGGGCAGCCTGTCCAAAAAAGAATTTCCCCAAGGGGATCAATAGAGTATCCATTGCTATTATTATTATTATTATTATTATTTATTTTGCCAATGGAACGTTTGATGTGCCATCCTGGAAGAGCTGGACTATGTAGGCAACCTCTGTAAGGTCCACATATCGCCTCATGCTACCAGTAGTGATACTGATCGTAGCCAAATGCAAAATTTGTGAAAAGATGAGGAGGGGAAATTGTCGATGGCCTCCAGCTTTTAAACCATTCCTGTATTGGGGGCCATCTCACTGTTGCCCCTTTAGTGCACCTGTTGTTAATTTCATTAACACCAAAACAGCTGACACTGATTAACAACCCCCTCTGCTAGAGGGGTGAAGAGCGCATTGTCAAATAAGCAAGTACTAAAAGTTTTTATTTGTGACTGTAGCTGAAATGAGTTGATGAAAATTTTGATTATGAGTTGATCATTTTCATTTAAAATGTAATTTATTTAAACATTTGTCTCTTTGCTGCTTTGAATATTGCAAATTTGGGGATTTGGGACTGTTGGTCAGACAGCTACTTGAATTGCCACATTAATCAAAACTTAAAATAATATTTTGTTGCAGTCACTAAGCAATCCAGTAAGAAATATTAAGGCATCCACAGTTTTTCCGTCTTTATTAACCCATTCCTACTGTGAATTATTTTTATTGACTTTATTAGTGATTATGTTTATTCTTTACATCAGTCTTTACATTGAATTCCGCCAGACACTATTAGTATGTCATTAATTACATACATTAACTATACCTCAACAATGCAGAACTCTCAGGAGAGGTTGAAGTTTGGGTGGGCTGCAGTCTGGGTCTTATTTCGGACACACAGAGCAGTAAACACTGCACAGTGTGGCAGTGAAGGCTGTTTGACTGGCCTCTTTTGTATGTATATACTGTATTGTGCGTTTGTGTGATGTGGCGGCGCAGACAAAGGTGAGGCCAGTATGATGAGTGACATTTTCCCCCTTGCTCACCCTCATCTCATCAGTCTAGAAAGCCCCTTCCACTTATTTTCTGTTTATATGCAGCCTCTCGGCTCTTTGGCTGTCTCTGTTTCTTTGTCCCTATCTTTCTTCAGTCGGACCACTGTTTTGTTTCTCTCTGTGGAGAAGCCCTCCCTGTCTCCTCCTGGCCTGCATGACCAATAGAACCTGTGAAGAAGAGAGGAGAACTCCTTCACGGCCCTCCAGGGGTTGCTTCAGATGGAGAGGCCATCCTTATCATTGGGTATTCAGTGAAAAGAGCAGGGTCAGTGGGGGGTTGACTGTATCTTCTGGGCCTCCTCCTTTATAAAAGCTCTTGTCTTTCTTCTACCTCCCTCGCCCTCATTTTCATGATCCTTGGTATGCACTCTGAGGCTGCAGGAACTCCAGTTGTCTGACGGGGGGCGCTCCTAATACCTCCTTTCTCTTTCTTTCTCCATTCTGTCTTCCTTCCTAAGTCCTTTTTTCTTTTGCTTTTTTTCATCCAAGACAGGTCCAAGGGGTGAGTTTCATCAGAAAACACTTCAGGCTGAGCTGTATTTATTCTCGCTAAGGCCTGGTCCTTCTTGTATGTTTGGAAAGACTGTGCAGGTTGAAACCTTCCATCCACCCCCCACATTGCTCTGGATTCTTAAAAGGCTCTCCGGCAGTGCCACAGCTCTTTGAAAAGATTGTGGCTCTGAGAGAGATGTGGCAGCATTGAAAAGCTTGGCATTTGGTGTATAGGCAGTAGCCCTGGAGAATGGTGAAGCAGAAACAAAGTAATGGCGTCAGACAGCCTTGTGACAGGAAATCTCCTTATGTGACTGCCACACAAACCTCCAAGTATGGATTTCAAAGGAAATATAGAAAATAATAGAAAATAACATATATGTAATATATATACCCCCCCTTCCACAAAAAGTTCATTAGGTAACCCACATAATCCTTGATTTTAAAAGCCAGCTCTGAAACCCTTGCATTTTCTTTCATTTTCACTGGAGCTGTGTTAAGATACAAATTTAAAAGTTTGTTGATTAATTGTTCAACCAAAGTAGCATCACCTTCTACATGTCTCAACAGTTGACACCAAGTGACAATATTCAATGTACGTCCACTGTAAGGCTGTGGAGACAGTGGTTGTCTTATCAGTCCAGAGCACTGTTAACTGTTATGCTTGGGACCAGAGGAGTTTACATCCTGTGACACTTGCCTATAGAGTCACCTGTGTTTACATTATTTAAGTATATTGCCCAACACATTTTTAGGTTAATGACAATAACAAAAAATGCAAAAAAAAAAAGAAAATCCAAAGTGTCCCCTAGTGCAACTCGTTGGTAATAAGAGTGAAAAATCAGAACATGAAATGAAATCACTGTTGGCGTTGAGTGCAACCCCACGCCTTTCCCCAGTCTGTCCAGAGAATCTACTGCCCAGAGCCAAACAGTGTGCTGGATCCTGGCTTCAGGCCTCCCTCGACAGTAATAATACCTTATCCCTCAAACACTTCATCCTAGCCCCCCCCCCCTCCACAAAAGAAAAAAAAGACAGGATGACAGCTTTGGAAATGGCCCAGAACCAGATATTGTTTATTTGTGTTATAGTGTTAGTCTTGATGCATTTCCTCAAAAGTAAAGCTGATATAAGTTTGGTTCTGTGAATGGTCTGGGCATGGGAAACAAAATAGGAAAATCGCCTAATTTTCCCAGCTGGGGAGAATTAAGCATGTGTGAAATGCGTTATAGTCAAATGTGAGAAGCCTTCCTTCTTGGTTGAGGTGGATGTTTCTTGAGAATAATAGTAAAGTGGAATTTTCACAAGAGAAAGAGCATGATTTACAGGGATAATTCTGATCTCCAGAAATCATTTGTGATTGGCTCTTGGTGCATTTTATGTTGTATTTGTGTTTAGACGTTTCAGTCTCATTTTAGCATAATAAGGTCTATGCAACTGATGGTGATGCTGTAAAGGATGGGGGGTGCTTTTCACTTCCAGTGGGATTAGTAGACATTGGGCCCGTTTACATGCACTCTAAAAATCCAATCATTATCCGATTCCTGGAGTTATCAGATTATTAAATAATCATGTAAACAGCATTATCCGATTGGCTTTATCAGATAACGGCAGTTATGTGATTATGAGAAGTCGGATAAAGACACCTGGATTTCTCCCCAATACTCTGTTTTTGGGCATGTATACATGTTAAATTGATTTATTTCGTTTTTTTATATCTGCGCATGTGTAAAAAGGAAAAATAACGTAGAAAACGGAAGTCATGTTCCACAAGACAAGAGCGGATGTTTTGAAAATAACACGACGTTTGAGTCTTATGTCGCTACATACGTGCACACGTACTCTAAAAGAAATCCGATAATGGACTGAAACATGTAAACCAGGGTTTTTCAATTATCGCATTTCTGAAGTATATCTGATTAT
>JAUMHL010000028.1:2499049-2526498 GCA_032362345.1 Sandelia bainsii
GTGAACTTTTTACGTTTTCCATAAATTTCACCCGAAAGCCAAATATCCCTAACTTTTTGTGAGTAGTGTATGTAAATCATATGTTGTCTCAAACAGTCACATGACCATCAATTTTGTCACCAGTAGATTCCAGGGTTGACTTATAACAACAATTTTGAAAATTTTTGAAAAAGACTTCTGGATGTGGGTGTTTCCTATTGCAGCTTGCTTTTAAAAAATGGTTGGCAAACGTCCTTTTACTGTCTCTAGTGTTCAGATGCTGCCGTAACACCTGGAGAAAACTGAGAGGGCAGACTTCCATAAGAAGTTAGAGTAAATCCTCTAGCAAGGGAATGGTTGTTTTCAGTGCACCCCTAAGACAGGATTTTGGAAGATTATTAGTGGAATTCATTGGCCTTGTTACTGGTGGGGGAGAACTCCAGCTTGTGTTTGTATTTTGGTTCAGTCTTGAAGAGAATTTTCAATCTGGTCCTCATTTGTGTTGTCTTGGCAATTATTCTGATTCGTAATAATGATATTGTACTCAGGAAGTTGAGTGATGACATCACTGAAAACCACCTGTCAGCTGAGTCTGCAGCTCTCCTCAGCTTTACAGCGCTTTAAGTGAGCTTCAGCTTATTGTTCAGCTTTGACCATATCTGTTTATATTGTAGTTGCGTGGCATGAGGTCTTACCAGCAACATTTTGGGTGCGTAACAAGAAAATATGTTCATATTGGATGAATTTGCACAGGCTTTATGTTCAGTACAAAAGTTCAGTGCTTTACGGTAGTGTGGCCCAGAGATGAGTTCTGATATCAGTTGCACAATGTCTAGATTTGTTTAGCTCTGATGCTAACACATCTCTCATCAAGCACACATTGAAAATATGAAGTTAACCTTAACAGATCATTTATAATCATTTAGCAAGTTCTTTATGAAATGCTCCATGTTCCAGCTATTATTACTAGCTAATTTACAGATTGGAGCTAAATATTGTAAATATACATAATGTTAGATTAAGTAATTTAGTGGTTCTTGTTCCACGTAACATTGCAATATAATTGGCAAAAAATACTATTAAAATATGATGCAAATTGGTCATTTTATATAACTTATATTTTAGAATGTGAAGTATAAATATATATGTATATATAAAAACACTGGCTGTCTAGAATATTATATTATATAGAGATTCAATAAATAATAAAGCTGGGCCTTGATAAGTGTTTGCTCATTTTGTAAAACACCAAGATTGGCTGAGCTCTGATTCAACTAAATCCCTCATTTTCTTGCTAGCAAAGAGCAATATAGAAAACGTACTGGTAATGCTGACAACTTCCTATTTTAAGTCCTATTTTAAGTTACAGTTAAGTGATGTCTCGTCCTAACACTGCAGATTAATATAGAATTATTATATCAGCTGTTACTAATTCATGTCAGTTTTCATAAGTAATTGTCCCAGCTCATCTAGCATATTTTTTTTTTCAAGTCTATTACGTTATGTCGAGAATTCATGGGGGCTAAAGCATTTCTCTTCATACAGTGCATCTATTGTAGTATTTGTTTATGCGTAATTTATGTATTTGCCTGGTGAGTGTTACTTCCCTGAGCATGAGTGCTTTTAATTAGAACAAATAGCTTTTGCGTGGGATTTATAATCGCTCGGTGATTAGAATTAGCAGACCTCTGGACCAGGTTCAGCATGTGTGTAAATAGAACTTAAGAGAACTTGACGAGAACAGAAAATCATTTGCATAAGGAGATAAATGAATTCCTCCTCTAAAGCCTTATCAAAGGCATTTCTGTACATAGCCTCTCTGCCAATTGTCCTTGTCCAGGTCACTGCCATGCTGGATGCCAATCTGTCACTGTCAGCTAAAACGCCCCTACCGCACGCCTCTTTTTGCCCACCTAAAAAGCATTTGGCATGGATTCTTCCTGTGCTTGCTGTAGTGGATCCTGCTGATCTCACTTAATTAAGTAGCAGGGAAGCCCTGCGTGGTGGTGGCATGGAGGAATGAGTGGAGACAGGGAGGGAAAAAAAGAGAAAACCCTGTGAGATTTATAACTTAGATTTGCATAATGGGATTAATAGGACCTCTGTGTGTGTATTCAGTGGTGGTGTTTGAGTAGGAAGGGGGAAGGAGGGGTCATGGCAGGGGGAATATAGATCAAGGCAGGGTGAGACAAGTGCAAGAATACACCTGCTTGACTGGCCAGTGACAGGGGCGGTTGGATCACCCCCTGCCGTGGGGTTTTGATAACATGGCCTCTTGGGGCTTTGGGGGTGCAGGGAGGCAAAGGGGCCCTGCCACAGTGAACAGACCTCTTCTTTTAACCCCAAGTGTGCCATGACAGTTGAACCAAATTGTACATCTCATTTATTTACCATGGAGAAGCTGGAGGCATGTATGAATGTGTACTCTGAGGCTTCACTCAGAGTAAAACAATGTTGCATTGAGTGAATTATCTTATTATTTAGATTAATAAGACATTTTGTAATGCTTTACAGATCAGTTATAAGCATTACTAAGGATGACTCTTGCATTGCACGATTGTTAAAACTGCCTGGTTCCATTTGAGCACTTTGATCTCCAGACTTGATGATTAAAATGGCATATCAGTGACCACTGTGCCTCATTTGATGGTGACAAAATCCATAAATCTATAAAACCCAAGAATTAATAACCCACATTAATTAAGCATGTTTGCTTTTTTTTAGACCCAAGAGAGACTCCAGAATGACTCCAATCAGACTCCTTGTGGAAAGTAAAAAAAACTCCAATAACATCATGCATGAAACAATCAATCAATCACAGATATAGATTAAAGGAAATCCACTGTATTTGATCAGATTTTACAGCTGGGGTCATAGTCAAGTCTTATGTAGTTTTCATGTTAAAAATCATCCTTATGAGTGTTTGTCATAAGATTAACAAAAGAAGAAAATGTGTGGTGTGAATAACTCTCCATTGAAATGAACTCTGGGCTTTAAGTGGGCCAATCCTAAAGGTGGACTTTATGTCTCCGAAGCCATTCTGTAGTCGATTTACTTTGATTTTTAGTGTCATTGTCCTGCTGCATCACCTAGCTTCTAATGAGCTTCAGCTTGTGGACAGCCACCCTGACATTATCCTGTAGGACACCTTGATAAACTTAGGAATTCATTTCCCTCTGCATGATGGCAAGCTCTCCAGGCCTTGAGGCAGCAAAACAGTCATAAATCATGTTGCTCCTTCTACCATACTTCACTGTTGGGATGATGTTTTCACGTTGTTATGCGGTTCTCCTTTTACACCATAAGCAGTGCTGCCCTTGTTTCATATGTCATCAAGATATTTTCCTAGCAGTGTTGTGGAGTGTCAAGGTGGTGTTTGGCAAACGTCAGGCGTGCTGCAATGCTTTTTTGGAGAGAAATGGCTTCCTCCGTGGTGTCCTGCCATGGAGGCCATGCCTGTTCAATGTTTTGCATATGGTTGACTCATGAACAGAGATGTTAACCAGGTCCAATGAATCATTCAAGACTTTAGCTGTCACTCTAGGGTTCTTTTTTTTTTTACCTCGCTGAGCATTCTGCATTGTGCCTTTGGAGTGATCTGGCTGGGTGCCCAGCTCTGTGGAGAGTAGCCACAGTACCAAATCATCTCCATTTATAGATAGTTTGTCTAACTGTGGACCGATAAATATCAAAACTCTTTGAGATTTCTTTGTAGCTCTTTCCAGCTACTCTTGATGATAGGTCTGTGATTTGTTGGGTTTTTTTGCGAGGCATGGCTCTCTTTAGCTGATGCTGCTTGTGAATAGCACACTGATATAGTTGTTGTTGTTGTAATGTTTATGTTAATAGTCAAGGTAGCTCTAAACCACACCCTGTTCTTTCATTTATTGGACTCCAGGTTTGCTGACGCTTGACTCCAATTGGCTTTTTTTAGTGTTCAATAAAAACATGTTTATCATGATGGTTCGTGTTTTAATAGTATAGAAATGTTGAGTTTGTTTATATTTGTGACTTCGGTAAAGATCAGATCAAATTTCATGACAAATTTAAGCAGGAAATTAGGAAGAGTTAATGTTTCTTTGCTACTGTTCAGTATGTGCGACTTGTCATTTATATTAATTGTGAACGTTATTAATGGAAAACATAAGATTGCAATTACATTCCCCACAAAATTGTATTTGCGGTTGCAGTTTAGTTATATAGAAACATGATTTTAAGGAGACAGGGTTGTAAGTTCATACGTCACATTAATACAGTAGCTAATTTGTACATTTGATCTTATTTTGAATTCATTTTATTTATCTCTGCAATTACATTTTATCTGCATAACCATGACAATATGTGGCATTTTTAGAATTATTTTCCAGGCTCAGCAATGTATTAGAGGTAAACAGTAATACGTTACATACAAATTCACTATTTGTATGTAACGTATTACAGTAATGAAGGAGAGACCAGAAATGATCCAAAACCTAAAAGGATGTTTTAGATTATTCCCCATTTGCCTCCTAATTTCATTGATGTGATACTTCTGTATTTGTGTCTTTTTCCTTCTTCGGGGTGTTAAAATGCTGAAATCAGGCCAACTTGTCATCACAAGTGGGCCACAAATCCCCCCCCCCCAGCCCTGACCATTATTAAAGTGAGGGCACTGCTCCAAAACCAGCTGTCAGAGCAGCATACACCCCTAACCCTCAGTGGTATAGTAGAAATTCCATTTCTGTTGGACATTCACAACCACGTCTGTTCACTATAAATGTTCAAGTTCTGCACTTCTGGTGACATACAGGAAACTGAGATAGTGTTTAAAAGGTGACAACATGGAGGAGGTGGCCAAGATCAATAATAACATTAAAGCACTTTTTTTTTTACAGTTAGGAGTTTATAAGGGGACCCTGAAGAAGACACAATATTTGTGCCCTGTTTTTATTAAATGTTACAGTTACAGTTGTCATGTCATGAGCTATACTAGAATATATTGCTTCTGAGAAATAGCCACAACCTTACCGGTCTTTAGCATGTCCTGGAAATGAAGCTAGTCCTAGCATGACACTCAAACCTGGACCTGGGTCACTGAACCCTGTGGACATTGTACTGTTTAGCTGAAAATGTTTCTTATTACAACTATAAGCAGGCGGCTTAGCTACGTTTGCGTACATACTAAGCAGATGACTTGGTATGTATGAATTTTACTGATTGTAATCATGTGTACATGTGAAGGTTTGTTTTCCCATGCTGCACTGCTCTTGTGAGCCTTGTGGGTAAAGCAGACATGCTGTGTTACTGAGGCACAGGAAACAATGAGAACCGGTGATCATACTAAAATCCCCCATGCCTCGTTCAGCCTCCAGGTTGCCAGAGTGCCACCCCTAATTTAATTACCTCCCTCAGTCTGACAGACCCGCTGCCTGCTCTGGCTGCAGTCCCTGCATTACATTAAACATACACCCTCTCACATACACTATCAGAGATCCATTGGGGAAAAGTGCAGGCCAGCCTTTCAGAAATGAGGCAGGCTGGAGTGAATGTGCGCACACAAATGAGCACACGGACAGCGGCACAATCCCTTCAGAGCAGGTGAGAGCTGTGCAGATGCTCTTCAGTCGGCAGGAAAAATAAGCCCTTAATTACCACCCAGTCTGTCCCTCTCTTCCTCTGTTCGTCTCCCTCCCCCTCCCCCTCCACTCCTCTGTCGCACTGCACTGCGGTTGCGGTGTTTGCCTCAAGGCTGGTGATTGCGGCGCAGAGCTCTTCCAAGAGTCTTTCCTTGTTATTATCCTTAAACAAGCAATTACAGCCCAGTCCCCGAGTGGAGAAAAATAGATAGGGCACACCCATAGAAAAGCTCTGGGTTCCTCAGACAAACGAATAGCAAAGCTCTCCCGGGCAATTTTGTTTCTGGAATTGGTCACATGCTCCCACCAGCGCTGTGATGATGGAAGAAATGCTATGGTGAGCATGAAAACCAGCAAGTGGGAGAAAAGAAAGCAAAGTTTAAATAGCAGTGCTGAAAACAACACAGGCAGAATAGCTATGTTTGACATTAGACTGTTACGAAACACATTTTTCTATTTTTGCAAAGGCATCGCAGTAATTTTCCTACTGTCTGGGTTTTGGGCAACAGTAAATTAGCAGGGAGCAAAGGCCTCAGAGGGGCAGCTGCAGTTCATATGTTGAGAGTTGGGAGTCTGAGCAGGCAGTCCATGGATCTGCTTAGTGATCTCACACCTGTCACTGAGAAAACCTGCCTGAGAAATTAAAAACCAGCGAGAGATGGAAGAAACAGTTGCTTTATTAGTAATCTGATTCAGAGCTGTGCCATGACAGTTCTACCCTGTGCAAATGCAGTGTGGAAAAAGGCCCCTTCCGCTTGTTCACATAACGGAATAAACAAGCGTGCACATGTATTGGTTATCAATAATGACATGTTTATATTGCATTTAAGCAACTTTTCTTTGGAGATGATGGATGATGATGATCACTAGTAATCTTCTGATGAGCTCATCTTTTCTTACACCTCCAGTGACATGACAGGGTGGTAACCTGCTGCTCATAAGCCACACTTGGAAAAAAGTTAATCAGACCTTACTGCAGGAGTGGACTGAACCATATACTAGTAAATGGTTTAATGAGGGGCTCCATTCAGTTTCCTGGTGACTGGTCCCTTTACGTCTGGTTCAGTCAGACAGACAATGCATGCTGGGAGGTCAGCTAGTTTTGTTTCTTTAACACTTCATTCAATGACATTCATTCAACTCATCATTTCAAGTTGAAAGACTTCAAATCAGAACAAGTCGTGTATGGAAGTATGGATGTCATGATATGAACTGATACCGCTACCAAGTCGATTCCAAAATTTGTTACCGTTCAGCTGTGTGTGTGTGTGTGTTTGTTAGCACTCTGTGTTGAGGTCTCCTGTTAGGCTTATACCACACAATTTCCGTATTCCAACCATAAAATAGTTTAATTTTTTTGCTGTGGTATCAAAATTGGTATTCAGTATTGTGGCAGCACTATTTATAAGTTGTAAAGGGGTCTGAAAATTGAAACAAGACATTCAAAACTGAATTAAACTGAACTGTACGGAGAGAACCGAGAGACTTGTAGCCAACGTGGTGCATCAGCCTCACTAGAGAACAGTCAGCAATGGATGAAATTAAGCAAAAATATTGCATCAGGGCCACAAGGGTTTATTAATGCAAATTGTTTGATCTCAGTGTTTGTACAGACTAGAATTTATAACTGCATGTATACATGTACTCATAAATGTATGAATACATTCACACAAAGTGTAAACAGAACCCATGATGACACTGGAGGTGGCAGCGTAATCTGACGCTTTTTTCTTTTTTCTTTTGATACAACCACTGGGTGGAGCTAAAGTTTTGAAACATACAACAGACATTTTGAAAATACTACATATACAGTAGTCACTTAAAGTGCTGGACTTAAAAGAAATTGAGTTGCAGGTTAGTTATAGTCAAGACATGACAACCGGGGTTGGTTTTGGGTGGCTTCACCGCACAGTGACCAATGCTCTTTTCTTTCTGCTGTCGCACTCTGTGATTTAGAACTTCACAATAACAAATCAAAGTGAAAACTGTCCTAGAAAAGCTCTGTTACTGGGCGGGTTTGCCTCTTCTCTTCAGTTTTTGTTTCCTTCATAACACTGTGTGCTGTGGTCTGGCAAAAACTAGTGCCACCATTGACCCCTATAGTAAGTATTCCCCTCTCCCCCGTTTGCTTCCTTGAAGTTACATCACAGGCATTACCTCACTGCACAGCACAGCCTAGTCTAAACACACTCACTGTGATGTTGCCATAACAATGTTCCACTGGCTCTCGGTTCGGCCCTGCTCATCCAGCGCTGAAGCAGTCCATCACTCATAAAGCTGTAATACCTCTCACCAGAGAGGCTGAAGGTCTCCACACTACCCCCCCTCCAACCTCCACTCTCCACCCTTCCATCACTGTGATGACGACAGATTGTTTTTCACGAGGAAAGCCAGAGCGTAGAATGGCTTCACCAGATGTGCTGTATTAAATAGACAAATGGAGCATGGGAAAGCTCTTTATAAAGATAATGGTGCAATTTGAAAAGAAATGACTTCAGGGCTCAAGACTAAAAAAGCATTAGCTTTTAGCTTATTGGGAGTCTAGTTCAGGTTGCAGATTCATGATGAGAAGGACTGAAATTCATGTTGGGAAGAAATGCAGGCAAAAGAAGCATAATGAGTGTTTTTTCTTTTTATTATATTACACATGTTGGAAAGCTCATAGACATAAAGGCCTCGTTTGACAGAATGTAGTCCGAGGCACACACGGAAAGATACTAGTGTTGATTTACTGTTCAGATATGTAATCCTCTACACTATTTGTGGGCAGTGGGTCAAATGGAGACTTGTAATGATGGTACTTAAACATTTTCCAGAACAGTTTACTTTCTCTGGATCCACAGAAAGCATTATTTTTCTGTTGGGGGTTGCCTGCAACTTTATAGAATCCTCTGGGCCGCCAGACTCCAGTTGGGCTCCATTAACCATTCCCTTCAGGATGCTGTGGACTTTTTTTTGTCTGTGAGTAATCACATTAGAGTTTAAAACTGATTTGGGAAATACAGTCTACTTAAAAAACTTTACGGAGTTAACATGAATTAGAGCCCTGCTGATACCCTGCATGGTCGACACATAACAGGCAGGTATTGGCTCATCATAGATTACAGAATCCCAATACACACGCTAAACTAAAAAACAGCAGTCGAAGAAGTAGTTAATAGTAGAGTAGAAGTATAAAGTTGCATGAAATGGAAATGCACTGTGCGTATAGATGTACAGTACTTAGAGTACATTCAACCACTGTTGAATTTTTAAATTTTCTGAAATTAACAAAAGTTTCTAGTGCAATCTTATTGTAACTTATCTTAAGAAAAACAAAAGTGTAAACAGATTTAATTCCTTTTAACTCGTTCAGTTCTAAAATACAGATTGTAAAACATATTTTTTCTATGTATTTATTTATTTTATATATTTACTCTTTATACGATTGCACTAAAATATTTAGTGCAATCAGACATAAATTGTAGTATGTTTAAATTATAGATTAAACACATTGACTTTGGAAGCAGCCGAGCAGCTATTTAGCCGTCTAACTTGGAAACGGATATTAGCAGTGCAGTTTGTTAAGGTTGTATAGTGATTTGTTCGAGAAGGTAAGATGCATTAGAAGCTATTTTCAATTCAGAAGCCTTTTCTGGAACGTATGGCTCTTTGTCCCTGAACACCTGCCTGTACAGGATGTAGATAGAGGGAGATCTAATGAAGGATTAAGAATTAACACCTTTATTTTTCTCAGTGTGTTTTACAAAGCAGATATGCATGCTATAGGACTGGACTGCATTCACAAAATGTTTAAATGTTCGTTTAGACCTCTCATCAGTCAGTTATGGGACGATGCTGTTCATAATGATGATTGTATTTCTTAAACTCTAAAGGAAAACATACACTATAACTAAAACAAAATGAATATAGGATGGAAATGCATGCCATTTCTTTGATAAACGACAGTATAATCGTTTGCTTTTGTTGCTCAGATTAAATATGAATTATAACTCTGCCTGAGCCACAGAGTTAGAATGAAACCAGATATCAGACATAACTGCTATCGTCTGATATTTTGCTTGGAATAGTTGTTCCTTTAAATTAAGTTGAGGAGTTCCACAGAAATCCCATTATTGCGAGTGTGATCAATGAAACGCATGCCAACGTGTGCCAGTAACACTAATGCAAAAGCACTGTTAGTAGATTGAGCATAATGGTTATAGAGACTTAATGGATCATACAGCACTTGTGGTTTTGAATGTTTTAGCCCACTAACAACAAATCTGGAATATTTTATTGCTGACTGTTTTCTAAAGCACACTGTAGGTTTTAAGATTGATTTTAGATTTTCTGACTTCCAGGCAGCCATTGGTTCTACTCCTTTCCTGTATGGTATGAACATTTATTTATCAGTGCCTCTGTTGCTAGCTACGTAGCTTAGAACATTTCTGTACCTAGTTTGACTTTGAGAGGCCACTTCTCTTTTTGCAGTAACTTTCTGATCACCACAGTTGCCAACTCTGAAAAGTAGCATCAGCAAAAAAAAAAGGGCTTATTTATTTGTTGTAATTGACTGTAAGTAAAACAATATTCAGAACTGCTTCACACAGAAAGTGTCAATGGCGTATCTTCAGTATGTGAAATAAGTGTCTAGTTCTCTGGCATGTGCTCAGTCAGCGCACTGGACCTGTGGACAGTCTGTGTGGACACACAGCTTTAGGGCTGCACGTGGTTGTTTGTAGAGAGTCAGGTGGGAAGGTGGCGAAATGTACATCACAGAGAAAGTAGCAGACACACAAATACAGAAATTATGAATTAACCTTAACACACTTTTCATAACCGGAAGCTTTGTGGTTTGCCACTGACCAGGTCTGCTTCAGCAGTTGCTCAAAGGCACCACAGTGCTAATAATGAGTGAGAGGGCAAATGCTTTTTCAATGGCCCCAACCAAAATTTCATCATGTAGGTTCAGAGATTGAACCAGTAACCTTCTAGTGACAAAACTGTAACCTTTGAGCAACCACAGTCAATATTTATGTTCCTGTGATTTGCTTGATGTTAGATGACATTTGGCTTAAAATAAATTAACATGAATAAAATTCAGGAGCTGCCAAAAGAACCAGAAAACCTAGAGAGCATAGACAGAGAAATGTGAAATTCTTGTGTTCAGGATTCCCCAATACAAACTTTAATTCTGCTTTTTAAAATCTCTGCCTGCACACTCACATGTTTTTGTGGAGTTTTACACATCAAAGTGTGTTTACACATATTGGAGATTCCAAAAAGCTACCAGAGGCAGCTGTGTAAAGTCTGATAAATGTCCTCACTTGAGTCAGCATAGATTGAGTTTTTTTTTTTACTGTCCATCATGAGCCTGACAGTGTTGAGTGGAGCTTTCTTGCAGACTGAGCAGTGCACAAATTGGTTTGTGCACACTCGATTCGGTGCTCCTCCTTTCCAAGCAACTACTGTATACTGATCAAATATGTTGTTAAAAAATGTTAATTGTCTTACGTGTGCAGCTTCTAAATGTTTGCAGGTACTGAAATGGACTGAAACAAGTATGATGTTAGAAAGTTATGAAATCAAGTGAAAGGTTTTAGTAGACCCTCAATCCTTCATTTGCTTGTTGTTGGATTTCAAGTTTTAGTATTAATTGTTGTGAAAGTACAATTAATTTTCATTCAGTGGGCTATTTTTTTGTACACTGCATCACTGCATATGTACACACCAACTCAGAAATGCATTTTGTTAGTATGCAGCTCGTTTTAATCTGAGACACTCCATGGCTCCTACAAGTCACATCTGTTTTGCAGAAGTTGACTTCCTCCCAAGGCTCCCAAAGGCTTGATAGTTCTGTCAGGGTTAAACACATAGCGTGCACGCACACACACATGCAGAGTGCACTATGATGAGTCAAAATTGAGGGTTGCTAATTATAGCCTGGGGAAAGTTCTGCCTTCTTGCTCGTCAGCAGCTCTCTTTGGGAAGAGCAGAGAAAGAGAAGCTGTTGGTGGGGGTTGATAGGAGGTGGGCAGCAACTTCTTTCTCTATGCATCCGGCCTGTCCCCTTCCTCGACTGTGTATGCTCATCGTGCACAATTTTTGCATCTGGACCTCTTCAACAGGCCCCACCCCTAGCGCTCTGCCTCCTTCCACTGCTTGTATTATCTTTTTTTTTTTTTTTTTTCATCTTAGTTTTCCTTATGAGAGTGTTTGGATACACACACAATACTTGTTAGTGCTGAAGAATCTAATATACTGTATACTATACATTTTCATAACAGAGATTTATGTGAACCTAAACGTGTGCGTGTTTTCGTGTGTTTACTCTGCCCTTCATCCCTGGTAATGTTTGTCTATGTTGATATTTAGTCTGCAATCACAGAAGGAAATCTGGCAGTGCTGTGCGGAGGTTTTCAGTGAGTTAGGAAGCACTCTCAATATGTCCACACATATACTACACATACGTATTCATACACACACTGTCTATGCATATGCGTAATATTCCAGTGTGCTTCTGTAACCTCAGGCTAGTGTTGCAAATTAGCGCTTCCCCTTCCCCTTAAAGCACTTTAAGGCTGACCTCGATTATGAGTTTTTCTGTGTGTGTTAATGGACAGTTTTACCTCTTCAGGTCTCTTGCGAAGGAAGAATGAGTCAGTCTTTGGTTCAGCTAGTCACAAATCGTTATGTGCCAACTGGGAATAAGGAATGTATCAACTGATTTGTTTTAAAGCTGCATGAATATAATTTTTTTGCCGTTTGGGTCAGTGGAGGAAGCTGTACAAAACAAGACTGACACATTAGTGTACTAAATATGTTATGTTAAAAGCTGCCTGTTTGCACATCCAACAAAATCAAAGGTTTTCTACATGTTAACATATGATATTTATTAGTGCAGCATGGTTCTGATGAGTAGAGAAGCCTTCAAGAAATTAAATGCCAAAAAGAAACTTCCAAAAATATGTAAGTTCTCTGCACAGTGTCAGAATTGCATTTTCATAGAGGTTAAAAAGTCATGATTTACTGTCAAGAAACTGTTATGATAGTGTTGATTTCACTAATTCATTTCCTGTTATCTTTCCTCATCATCTGCATATATTAAAAGAAGCTCCTCTGTCTATAATTCAGTGTAGCATATCATTATTTTTCATAACCCAGTAAATGAAGGTTTTTGAAGCCTGTAGAAACCCTGTATAAAGAGTGTCAAACAGGGTGGACTTTGGAGTGAGACAGCTCTTTCCTGTGTTTGCATGTTCTCAGGACCCCTGTGTAATGTCGGGGGCATGGTGGTTAGAGATTAAGCTTGGGGAATAGGGGTGTCAAGCCTGCTTCCCGTGTGAATGGAAACCCAGATCCAGGCTCTGTCCTGGGGATCCCCATCACACACACAACCACCACTTCCCCAAACCCCACCAGCCCGTGGCACCACCCACCCAGCTCCTCCTGCCCTCCACTGTCCTCCCACTTGTCTGTGCTTTCTCCCCTGGCCCCTAATTGCTTTTATGCCTTTATTCTCACAGTGTGAGAAGTTTGACAATGTACATAAACGAAATTCCAGAGTAGCAGCGGGATATGGAAAAAGCACATGTGGAAGTAGTTTGCCGCCCCTCTGGAAAAGACTGGGAATCTGCAGTTTTATAGATTTGTTCTAAGCAGACAAGGATGCTGCTATTATCCTTGCTTTTTGGTCCTTGTTTCTCTACACAGGACCATGCCCCTTGACTGAACTGCCCATGTGTTTGTCACTGATTTATGTCTTTGTATAAATACTCTGCTTCACACCAGTTTGCTGTAGTAACACAAAATGAAATTGTTCCATATCCAATCAAAGTTCATGAACATGTGCAAGAACCGTAAACATTTTGGAAGGGTTCTACCACTTGACAGTGATTATAGTGTTGGACAGAGTGAAGCTGATAGGTCAGGATCTGTGTTGGGGTGAGAAGTGCCCAGCTGGAACCTCAGGATGTGGTGCCCTGGTGGCTCAATGGGATAAGCATCAGACTGGGATGCAGAAGGTGGCAGGATCAAATCCCAGCTCAGCCCCTACACCAGGTGCTTCCTTGAGTAAGACTGTCAGTGCTAGCTCCCCAGGCGCCTCCCTGTGACTGTCCACTGCAGAGATCAAATTTTATTGTAACATGTACATGTGAACAATGACGATAAAGCCTGATTATCCTATTTGATTAGTAGTTGATAAAATATGTTGTCTGACCTTGTTAGAAGTCAAAAGTGTCTCTAGTTGTTCCAAACATGATATCATTTATACGCAATTGACTAGTTCACAGCTTGACTTGCTGCATGATGTGTATAAAACACAGGTTACAGGTGGTTACAATTAATCGTGAATATTAATGGAAGATGTGAAATTTCAGTTGTGGAGATGCGATGCTACCAAATCCAGATAGTCAAACTACACTGTATTGGCGACAGTTAAAAGTTTAAAAAAAAAAGCTACAACCAATGGTTGTAAAACATACATGGTAGTATTTTGAAGAAGACCTTAAGTATAAAATGTGTGTGGTATGAGTAGGTGAGGGATTTAGTACAGTGGTATTATTTTATTATTGTTACTATCGCCATGGTAATTTGCCACAAACAGCGTCCTGATCCAGCTATTGCTTCCATACAAATTCAGTGGGAGCTGAAGGATTACATCTTCCTAAACACGACTGAGGAACCCCGGTGACTGTTCAATAGCAGGTGATAAAACAGGCTCCAAACAGTAGAATTATGGGTGTATGTGTGGGCCTATGCTGACAGATTAATATCCATATTAAATCCCTCTACCAGTAGATTAACCTTGTTTAAAATAGCTGCTTGAATGCAGTGTTGAGGCATTCACTAAGGATTTACATAATGAAGCATTTTGAGTAGCAGTGTGGGTACTGTTTACTGTCAGATACATGTCTTAGAACAGTCCTATTGACCAGTTGAGCAGTTTGGAATTTGGATACAAAACAGATTGCTTCTTCTATACCTTTGTCTCTCCTCCAGCTCCACTCCTCGCTCCCTTCCACCCACCTTTTACCAAATCCAGGCTGGCTGGAGGTGGTGTCCTGTCTGCTGCTGTTTAACAACAAGGGAATTCATCACTCCAATTGTAGGAGTTGTTGGAGGAGGCTGGAGGAGGGAGCATAGGTAATAAAGGTACAACAAGCTCCAGATGTGGGTCTGCAAGTAAATCCTCCCCAGACTGTAAAATGGAAATTTGATGAATTGGTTCTACCAATGTCTTGGGTGGCTCCCCACAACATCTTCGGTCACTGAGATTCTCTTATTTTTACTGGTGTGCTGGAGTGTCTATAGTTGGCACTGCAGTCTTCCAGCTGGACCACTACAAACACTGCTCAGCAGGGTAATATCGGAATTTATATTTCGGCCCTGTCCTGTTCGATTTGTTAAACGTCTTTAACGAGTCTGTTGAGACACAAATGTTTTCTGAATTTACAGTTTCCACTTTACTGGTGGTGGTTGCTTTATAGCAATGTAGGGGAGCTCTCTTTCAAGTCGTTTCTTTCAGTTGCACCCTGATGTCAGATCTGACATGTCATTCTAAATTTACATGCCAAGAATCATTTGGCATTTGACACACGTGCTTGATCCACAGTAAATCAAGGAGAAGCTTTTGAAAATATGTACCACCACGTTATTTCAGATACTGGTGAGGTGATGACTTTGGATCCAGATTGATGTTTATAGGTTTATCAGACCACCACTGCACTGCGGTTAAGAAAGCAATGAGACAAGAATTTTTGCTTTTGTTGCTTTTTTTTATTTATTTATTTTTTTTACTTTTTTTGCAGCAACGTCCAGGAAGAAAACAATTCAGTGGGCTGCAGGCAGGGGTTGGTGGGGGTGTGTCGTTTCATGTGAAATTAAATACAGCCTGGGAAGTTCAGTTGCAGAGTGTGTGTTAAAGCTTAATAAATGCCAAAACACAACACAGTGGTTTGTACTACTCACAGACATGATTGGACAACTCCTAAGTAATCCTATAACTGTTTTAACCTTGGTTGTGACAGTCCTGACTTAGACAGCAGAAATTCAGCGTTCATGTAGCCAGGGTTACGTGTGTTAGACCTTTACCACAGTTGAACTTTACATTCAAGCCCATTGAAATTGTATTGAATCTGTAAAACATAGTTGATTTCAGTTAAAAATTCAAAAATGATAAAACATGGACAGAATTCCATGGATCTACTGAGTGCATTCACACTCTTTTCATTTCTGACACTTGATAAGCTTAGTCTTTCTTCTTATTTCTCATTTTCATTGGTAGTCCATGGTGCCAAAAATGTGTTTCCAATGTAGTTGTAGTCAAATGGGACGTTGGCATGTTGAACAACAGTTTCTGTTCAAAGTGTATGAGGGTTGTTTGAGGAAATATTCACCAACAGCGAGCTCAGAAATTATGAGCCATAACAGGCAAGGCTCGCCTTCGGTGAATCAAACTCCACACAAAAACAGCCTGGTTAGAATTACAAATGGAACCATACAGAAAATATTTCATACCCCAGAATCAGTTCCCTGAATGTTCTCATTCAATCAGTGCACCACCAAACATTTGGGTAGTCTTTTCATGTTCTAAAAAAAATGAATCAAACAATAGATGAATGACTCAACTGAGTATTTGGTGGCACAGACTTTGTGAGAATTTTGGTGCATTAACTTGATGTGTCTCCATTATTTGCCCATGAAGCTTTGCACTGTCTGATTTTATTGCATGACTTTAAATAAAGAAATGATGCTAGCAATTTGAGTATTTCAGTGAATGGTTCCTTAGGAACAGCCACGGTTATGGTTTAATGTTTGTTTTCCTGTGCTACATTTATGTCTTGTATATTTTGTTTTCCTCCAGAAATTTGAAGTTTGGTTTCAAATCTATGGTCAAAGTTAAAATTGCAGCACATCTGACCCTATAAAGAATAAGTGAGGCGTAGTGGATGGATGGTAATCAGTTGTATGGTTACACCGACTAGAGAATTAGAGCTGATATTGAGACATTTGGGAGACTCTGAAGACAACTGGAAAAAGGTTCTATGGTGTGATGAGACCAAAAAATTAGCATTTTGGCCATGAGATCCAGGTATTTGGTACCAAACAGGAACCAGATCCAAATGGAACAGGTACTGGAACCCAAACTTAGTTCTAGTACAGACCCAGCTGCTCATACGAAGTACAAGGTACTAGCTACAAAAAGTTGAGATGTTGAGAAAGAGATGTTTCCAGGAACGCAATTCATGTCAGAATACCCCATTGCAGTCAATTTAGCATGAATTCCTGTGAGGGGGAATTTTCCCTCCGAGACACAGATGGAGGGTAGGACCACAAAACCTCCCACAGAAAGTTTAATTGAATTTGGCTTGAGCAGAACATCAAACAGCTGTGAGTCACCAGCAGCAAGACAGCAGTGTGGTCAGTGTGTGATCATGTTTAGTATTTCTGCGTGCAGTGCTCGAGTCAGTTAGTTTGATGACACCACTTTGACCTTTCTGAGCCTCAGAGGGGACACCTTTGGTTTTCTGTCTTCTTCAAATCATAAATCTCATCCTCTACAGAAAGTGAGGCTGGTGTTCTTGTTAAACACTACAAATCCATCTCCAAAAACAAACAAAACAATTCATCACGTAAACCATTTGATGCCCATCCAGGTTTTCTCTGATGCACCACACCCTGTAAGTCCTCAATGTAAACTTGTTGAACCTCACAAATTCAGTTTTCAAGCTGAAGCATTATCTTATTCAGTTAACAGACAGGGAGTGCTATAGCCTAAGTTTGTTTATTTGCAGGTTAAAACCAACCTCAAGTTTAAAATGTGGCTAAATTCAGCTGCACATTTGTAGGCATTCATATTATTTGTAGTGAAACAGCCTGATTAGCTTGGTTTATGTGATGACCCAACTGCACAGATAATGTTTGACTTTCTGCAATATTCACTGCTCAATAAGTCAAGTTAAGCCAAATGTAGTTGAGTGTTGATTTGTCTGTGTTTTGGAACTGGAGAACTATATATGAACTGGCTCTGGCCCACATACAATACAGTATAGTACCTACAAAGATTGGGAATTTCTGATAATATCTCTTACATAAGCAAGAGCATATGACCACAACTGCAACAGTGCTGAATCTGTTGACCACAACAGTTATGAGTCATGAGACCAGTGTCGGTATGTTCAAATGCCTTGTATGTAAGCATTTTGAATTGAGATGTTTAAATTTGTTTGGACAGTAATTATGAAGAGATTTAGTTTTAAATCTGAATCCAAGATTATGTTCAGACAGTGCTGGTAAACAGAAGAGGAAGTACCGTAGATTAACTTGTTGTGTGAGCACCTGCTCAGCAGGTGTAGCTGTTTGCTGCAAGGCCACAGGGCTCAATAGCTTCTTGAACTCCAGAAATAACACCTGGAAATAATTCAGAATTAAATTTCACATTTTGATCAGACTAATTCGATAATGTCAGTCTGAGTTCCTCTTGATATTCTAAGTGGTGATGTGCAGGTATCGTCCCCCATAACTAGATAGAAGTAGGGTCATGGCTAGTACTATGTGATCCTAGGTGGTTTTGTCTCTCGGCTTGTCCCATAGGGGGCACCATAGTGGGTCATGGTTTGCTGCCGCCCCTACAGAACCCTTAAAAATAACACAAAGACATTCATATGAGTTTGTGTCAAACATGTAAAAAAAAATGCAATTGAACCAAAAATGATTTAGTTCGTACAAATTATTAAAATTTGACTCATAATTTAACTTCTTTAATTTTTTTAAATACGTACTTCTTAATGGATATTATACAGACACTTTTTCATAATGGCCTATTTTATTTCATTATGTCACTTTTCATGACAGCAGTATAGTCATCCATGTGTTCAGTGCTTTTTATAACGTTTTCCAACAGGCTTTCTTAGCAGTGTTATCTTGTAGAGAGACTTAAAGATATAAAATAAAGACCTGATGCTAAATATTCCTAGATATAATACCAGACACATGCAAAAGGAAGTGAGAAATAATCTTAGTGTTGTTTGTTCTTGTCCACACCTGTGTGAAACCAGCTCTAACTCTGTGCTGACAGTCTGTTGTGAACTGTGTCTTGTTTGTTTAGTTGAGCTCTGGGTGTTGCAGTGTGCTGTAGCGGTGTTCTGACTCACTCTGCAGCAGTTTGACACTTTGCACACGGTGTAGAAATGACAGAACTGTGAATGGAATGGTAGTTCTGTGTCAAATTCCACTGAGTCACCATTAAGCGGCGTGCCTCCCTCTCTCACCTCCCCACATCTGGACACTGTTAACATTCCACTGCTCATACACACACTCACAGACAAAAGCACTGCTCGAGTGTGTAGATACAGTGTATTTAACAGTTGAGTCTCAGTTGTTGCTGGTTAAAGATGTTCTCACACCCTAGAAGTCCTGACTAAATACACACACACACCTCAGTTACATCCTGTGCCAGTATGTGCGCACACATCATTGAACAAAGCCCTGAAAATTAGTTTTGTATAAGAACATGAGATCCGCATTTACTGTATTTCTATTCTAAAAGATGATCTGAAGTTACTTTAAGCAGTACTATGTCCTGAATTTAGACATTAATTCATTACTCAGTCACTTTAACTTCTGCTGAGAGAAGCAGTATCATAGATTCCACTGCATAAAATGAAACTTTGATCACTACATTTAATATTTAGTACTCTACTTAATATTTAATATATACAGCATTAGAGTTCCTGTAGAACAATAGCTTTGATGTTGAAGTTTCTCACTATTTGTGTAGTTTCACCATAACTCTTTATCACACTGCTTGTGAAAACTACCTCAGTTTGACAGCTATGCTGGCTCGGGCAGGAAACGGGCTTGTGGACGGATCCTAGCTGGAAAAGGACTAACCATCGCATTTCACTTTGTTGTGGAGAGCTGAGAGAGAATCATGAGGGGTTCATACAGGGAGCAAATAAGTAACTTCACTTTAGAAAACAAGCTCAAAAACCCGCAACTGACGATTTGCTAGCAACTTTTTTTTCGAGGGCTTGCAGCTGCTCCCCCTCCAGCAAGTGGCGCCCTAGGTGACCGCCTAGACCGCCTGTGCCAAGAGCCGGCCCTGGATATATGGCACATCTGGGGAAGGTTATTTACTATATATGTGACTAAAATTGTCAGCAATTAGCTGCAGTTTTTTATGTAATCTGTCAAAAATTCTTATATATTTGGGGAAATAGAAATATAATTTTCTTTGTATCTTGGAGTGTTAGATGAGAGGATGTATACCATTGTCATTTTTATGCATTAGTACAGAGCTACAGTCAGGACATGCTTAGCCTAGCTTAGCATAAAAACTGGAATCAGGGGGAAACACCTTGTCCAGCTCAGTTTAGAAATAATGCATGCTTCGACACCATCTTTCCACATTAAGAAAAGTTTTGGAGCATGTTTCTATTTAAAAAAAGTTACATATTTGTAGCTTTAAGAAACAGGTTTGCATGCTTCTTCTACCACTGGTGATTTGTACTGGTTTTGGAAGTTGCTGTCATTGTCCATAGATGTCCCAGTGTGATCACTAATATAGGCTATTGATAAAGCAATAAGAAAAAAATGCATTATGTCCATCCAACCATCCCACTTGACTGCAGTGAAATTCTTGGAGCATCAATTGTGTAAAATGTAGTAAGCTTGGATGGTGTAGCGATCACTTGCAACTTCAAGTTCTCTCCGTTCTTTCAAGGTCAGCGTTGACAAGGTGGTTTGCCATTGGTCCCAAAACGTCATTTCCATTTTGCCAGCACCACCAGAGGTAAAAAGTCTCATGAATAAGTGTGGAAAGAGTTCTTAAGCCTGTCACTGCTAGAGTGGGTGGAATTTTCATCACCTTCAGTATGGAGCCTAACCCAAGGGCACTGCAGTGACAGGAGCTGGGACCCCTCCCCTGTCCCTTAGCTGACCTCAGTTTGAAGTCAGTCTGTCAGGGAGACAGCGCACATAGCTCTTGGCACATACCACCTTAACAACTCCTCCTCTGTGTACCTGTGAACTCGAACTTCATTCAGAAAATGGTCAGACCACTGTGTGTGTGTGTGTGTGTGTGTGTGTGTGTGTGTGTGTGTGTGTGTGTCATTGCAAGCGTGCACACACAAGCAGGCATATATAACTTTGTCTCCCTGTCTGTCAACACATGCGTGTGTGTGTATGGAAACAGTAGCTGTGTTCGGTGCTGTAGCCTGAAGGTGTCACCTGCGAAGCCTTTGAACCTGCTGTTTTAACAAATAAATATGAGATGTCTCCTCCTTCTCTTCCAGTCTTCATTTGCCCTGAGTAAATATTTGCAGACCAGCTCCCCACCTCCTCACAGCCCCACCATACTTTCCTTCATCTTCATCATTTTTATATTTCCTCTTAACAGAAAGTGTCAGGTGGGGGTAAATGAAAATATGTTCATAGGCCTTCAACTATACAAAGATTACGTTTGTGGTTGTGAAATGTTTTAAACATGACATGATGCATCACCTGAACTTGCCCGTGCAGAAACTATGTTGTTTGTCTTACAGTATTCACCACCTCTTTGCTTTGCCTCTGGTTTCTTGCTTTCAACAAGGCTCTCTGTACTCTGTACACACTAACCTTGTCTCCTAAAATTATGTTCCTGCGCAACTAAACAGCAAACACGATTACGTTTTTTTTAAAAGTGACTTGATTCATTTTTGTTGCTACATTTATTAATGGATGGTAGTTGTACAATGCACAAAATGGTCACACCATAGACCTGAAAGTTTAGGAAAGAAAACCACTGTTCAGTTTTACTATATTAAGCTAGACCACAATCTTTCTCTAACCCTAACCAAGAGCTGTTAGTGCCTAAACACAATCATAAAAAGCTAAATGTGTTTAGTTCTGTCATTTCTATTCCAGAGACCCCTCTCTCAAACACGTGCACACCGTAATTTTGACTTCACAAAAAAAGAAAAATGTATCTATACAGACACATGCATACACTGCGCCTTCTCACAAGTGGCTCAGTTCAGTGGCTCAGTTCAGATTTGTTTATTCACTTTTGTTGTGTCAGCCCATATGTACAGTATATGTTTAAATTAATCAAAAAATGTGAGACTGTGGTATGTGTGTTGTTTTGTAAAATTAACTTGGTCATTTGCTAATAAAGCATGGGTAAAAAGAACCAGAATGACCTCTAATACAATGGCTATCATGATCAGTTGTACATTTTTGCAGTACAAAGTCCATGATTATAGCAACTGATTCAAATCCTTGCTTATCTGTGACTCAGATTTATTTTATTTTTAAATCTGTTCCAGTTGCCCCAACTTTGCTGTTTTTGTAACCCATCTTGTAAAGAAAACAAAATAGTCTTTTGAGCAGCTAGTACATTTTCAGTATGAAACATCTTTGCAGAAAGCTCTGAGTTCCAGTTGTTGGTGTTTAACATTGGTTAAAAAAAAAGGCTAACAGGTAAAAGAACTGAAAACTGCAGAGTGGTAGAATCAAGGCCATGAGACAAGATAACGACCTTATTTTATTTACAAGCCATGGTCATAATTTACATTATTACATTGTTAACGACACAATTTTCCGCATCAATTCAAAAACTATACCTGAGGCAAATTGAAGGTACAATGTGTAAAATGTGAAAGATTTAGTGACATCTAGTGGTGAGATTGCATAGTGCAACATCCTGATTGAAGCTACAGGTTCAATTTACTGTAAGCTGTTATTGTAACTCCTGTGTCACCAAATTTAAGCAAAACGCAAATCCTTTTCTAGAGCCAGTGTTTGGTTTGTTTGTTCTGAGCTACTTTAGAAATGGCAGCGCAGTATGGCAGCCTCCGTGAAACAGGGACTGCTCCCTATGTAGATATAAAAATCTCCTTGTAAGCTAAAGTAAACAGTTGGTGTTTCGAAGTGACTGCACCCTAATGACAACATGTTTATGAATGCTACATTCAATTTCTGCTAATACAACCCTCTGAATCCTACATACTGCACCTTTAAATCCATTTTTTAATGTGAATAGACTGACTGATGTTGACCGTAATTGGTCTTTGACAAGAGGCTAAGAAACTTTAGTTATATTCTAATGTGTAATTACATGTAAATCTGCTGATTTTCAGGCTAAACTTATAAATTATTTGAGTGCATTTGAGAATAATGTTTGGCAATTTTGCTTGAGGAGCACGGAAAATATAAATAAAATATAGTTCAGGTAGCCACAAACTATATTTAATGTCCTCTGCTACACCAGAAGTATGATTTGTATACTCTGTATATAAATATACACTGTATAACATCTCTGGTTTGTTGGGAATATATATTAGAAGAATTGTAGTTAGCATTAGCAGCAAGGCTCAGCATGACTGAGAAATGAAATGCATACAGGATAAAGGTCCACTTACAGAAATTCAGACTGAAATAGATATCACAGTCCTGCCAGCACAAAATTGACAAGAGTGCAGAGAGAACGAACACTCGGCACCAAAATGGAGATAAAATCCAGAAAAATACAGATCTCCCAATTTACCACTCGTAAACCGCAGACACTGAATCTTAAAAAAATAGTTGGATGCCGCCCCAGCTACTGTCTGTGAGCGAACATGTAATTCTCTTGGCGGCTGACTGTGTCACTGGCATTGCAAGCCTTCGTCTGGTCCGAGCAACAAGGGGTTAAGCTGCCGCGGCTGGTGTGTTCACAGCAGGAAGGCAGTGGCCGGGTCTGGGCCGGCCTCCAAACAGATGTTGGTTTGTTTCAGGGCTGTGGTTAAATAGTTGGATGGCGTTCCAGCACACTGGGGAGAGAGGAGGGGATTAGAGCTGTGAGGATTGCAGCTGCACAGACAGAAAGAGAGCAGGAGGAGGGAGAGAGGCATGCAGATAAAGACAGCGAGACTGGAAGCCAGTGATGCAGCACTGAATTAAAAGGATGGTAAGCTGCGTGACCTCCAGTCCTTGATCACCATAATGTAAACCACCGGCACACACAGAAATTAATTATACTTTCGAAAGATGGTAAATTTATGCTTGATTTGATTTTGTCATTTGTCTTTGCTGCAAAGCTTTCATTGTAGTGTGTATTGGCCCTATTCCACCCTCCCATATTTCAGTCAAGCAAGTCTGACTGGTGTATTTTTCCTTTGATTTTCTATTGATGTATGGAAATATATAGTTATATATAGAAATATATTTCTTTTCCTTATTTACAATAGTGAACTGGGAAGATTGACACCAGTCTGTGTGTTAGGGAGAGAGCTTGAGGTGGAAGGTGCTTAAATTAGTAGGACTGTAAGCAGGTGAGTACAGCTCACCTGGGTCTGTGTAAAATAATATAAGACCTACCAACACCTCTTAAATTGATAATGTTCTAAGCTTTTAATATGAGAAATCTGTAAAACTGGTCTCCATTATGCATCTGATCTGACAGTGAACTGGTTTGGTTCTCATTCACGAACCAAGTCCTGAGCAATTTGACGAAAATGAGTTGGTTTTGGACCCAGAATTCTGGTCCCCAGCAAGAACCACATGTCTGACGTGCCGTGGCGGCATCAGCGTTATGAGTTGGCGTGTTCTAAACCTGCAAAAGCAAAAACAGCAAAATGGAGCACATTCCAATACAGAATGTGGCGGCCATGCACCTAAAAGCTGTTTGCCGACTGCCAGTAAACATATCTGGAGAAGTTCTCATTGCAGCTATGACATGCGATCCACCATCTTGCCTGATGCCTGTTGCCATGTCTTTCAGCTGCAGCAAGATGCATGCTGGATAAATGTGGCCACCCACTGGTCAAATGACTTACATTATTGCATCTCTTTAGGCTTAATTAAATCTTTAGGTATCTCCTCTCTCATATAAGCAGTTAAAAGTTAATGACCCATATACAATACTGTAGCTTAACAAAAAAAACATATAATTGCAAGTTAACAGGCCGCTGCTCTGTCTGTGGTAAAGCAGGTTTTAAAGTTTGTGAAGCAGCCTCAGGAAACTATACAGCTTAAAGCCAGACACTCTTGATGGTCCTAGAGCCATATTAGGAAATAATAATTACAATTATAGGTGTTGGTAGGGGTATTTTTTTAACTATGGGCGGGGCCAGGCTAGAATTTTACCCTTGCTTCCACTCTAAACTGACCAGTTAGCTAGTCCTACTTAACATGTATTTTCAGAAATGTTTAGTTGATAGTGACAAAGGTGCACATGACAGGAAACATCAGGAGGTAACCTAACACAAGAGAATTCATCCTCTTAGAGCCACTAATGTCTTTAGCAATTTACAGCAGTCGGGACCAAACGCTGGACAGATATTACCATGCACATACATTACCATCCTCAAGCCCTGCTGCTGATGCGGGACAAAAAGTAATTGTAGATACTGTATATTCCAAAAAAGAACATGTGCCCTCAGGGAAGAAAGAGAAGGAGAGAGAGAGGACAGGAAAACTCCATCAGTTTTTGCATAAATATCACTTTGAAGTCAGGGATGGGGAGATGGGGCAGTAAGAGGAGAGAAAGGAGGAGCAGAAGAAGAAGAAGAAGGAGAAGAAAAGAGTGGCTGTGGATATGAAAGAAGCACCGTGTCAAAACTTTTTCAAGAGCAGCTCTAGTTAAATCTGCCTCCTTGGCCCTCGGGGGGGCCTGACTCCACTTGCATGCTTAGTGCTTCACCATTTTCCGCTCTTCCTCAACTTCTCTCCGCAGCCCCACCCATATTAAAACTGCAAATACTGACTGAGCCCTTAGCCTGAGCTCACAAATACAGTAGGCCTTGATCTATTAGACAGCAAGTGTGAGAGTTGCCTTTTTGAAAGTGATTAGTCCCAGAGGTGGTAAGTTAATAAGTACATTTACTCAAGTACTCTACTTAAGTACAAATTTGAGATATCACAGTCCACAGACATGCAGGTTAATGGTAGATGGTAGATAGTTTGCACCTGTAGCAGCACATGCACATGTAGCTCTTTATCTAGTAGTAGTATCTTTACTTTATTGGTACTCATAGTGTGTTTAAAATTTCAGGATACATTTTTCTTACTGCACTACTTGTACTTTGTACGTTAAGTAAATGAACTTGTACTTGGTACTGTAACTTAGGTAAAGATTTTGAAGTGTAGTAGATTACTTTTTTAGGCAAGCACTTGTTGTTTTACCTGAGTATCGATTTTCTGTTCTTCTACCACCTCTGATTAGTTCTTATTGTATCTCTCAGAACAGTTTTTCAGTCCAGTGTGTTCACAGTTCAAGCCAGTTACCTCACGTTGGTATTGTGGGTTATTAACATGCTTTTAGGGCCACACCTCCTCCCAATCACTGGATGTCATGAATAACGCAAATCTTATGTAAATAGCTTGCTAACCAGCCGCCCTGAGAATAGCGAGGAATCTGAGCTGTTAGGAAAGATTTAGACAAATGATAAACGACCTGTGATGAATAAACTATCACATTAAAATAAATTCTGTATCGCTTAAAATTTGTAAGATTTATCTTATTTGTATCTTGTAAATGTAGCAGGATAGAGTTTGATGCCTGCAAAACACTCAAAACAGTTGGGACAGAGGCAAAATAAGGGAAATGAGATAAAATAATCAAGTAACACTGTTCTCGAAAATTAAAGTCAGTTAGTTCAAAAATACTTTTTCTAAATTCAATACTGCAAAGAATACATCTTTAACAACTACAGTAGATAATATTGTGAAAAGGTTCAGGGGCTCTGGAGAAATCTCAGTTCTTAAAGGTCAAGGGCGGAAACCACTTCTGAATGTACGTAATCTTTGAGCCCTCAGGTGTCATCACTTAAAAAACGGTCATGCTATCAAATAGGTTTGCGAATACTTTGGAAATCAATTGTCACTTATCACAGTCCACCCCTGCATCCAGAAATGCATCTGGAACTCTCTTATGCAAGGAGGAAGCCATACATCAATGCTGTGCGGAGTTCTCTGGCCTCAGCTCAGATGGACCAAAAGACAAACATCCACATTTCAGCTTGTTTTTGGGAAAAGGTGATGTTGAATTCTTCGTGCCAAAGATGGGAAAAAAGGACCATCTTTGTCAGCTTGGATGACTTGTATACAGTATGTGTGAAGGTAGCTGACACGGAGACAAACATATGTACTGGGATTGCTGCCATCAGTGGATATTTCAGCAGGACAATGTCAGACCTCCTGCCATGAAAAGGAAAATCAGATGACAATGAACATGGACCACTGAGCAGCTGAAGTTTTGTATTCAGCAAGAATGGTCAAATATATTATAAGTACAAACTACAAAAACCAGGCACAGACTGTTATGTTGGTCACACTACAGTATCTACAGGTATGTGTGTGTGTGTGCGCACGCTCATAAGACACAATGAGAGTGTGAGAGAAGCAGAGGCCGCATCTCCACAGGAGAGAATGTGAATGTGTCTTTGTTAGAGAAGACAAAGGATCAATGAGCCCAAGCGGGAAACTTAAGACTAAACAAATCCTGAAATCCCGATGTTTAAATGTGGATGTATGTTGCACTTCTGTAGAGGAAAAGAGAGAGAAAGTACACAGAAAGATCTTTCTGAACTGACACAAAACTTTACAGTAAGTGAAAAAGTAAATTTAACAGAGCAAAGCATAAAATAAAATCATAACACACATGTAGTCCAGCAGCTCGCCAGCTGGGTCTCTCTGGCCAGTTCCTGCTCAGTTTTGCCTGAGGGCCCTCAGCTGGGTTAATCCAGCCCTGCCAATAGCTACTGTATGATTCACATGGTCATACTGGTTTCCAGCTTGGCATGAAACTAGTATGTTTCATTAGAGTACCTAGCAGTGGCGGCTGGTGAAATTATTTTTTGGGGGGGCGCACTTTTGCAAGTCAGTTTTCAGATGCGCTCTAACCACATA
>JAUMHL010000028.1:2531456-2562253 GCA_032362345.1 Sandelia bainsii
TGTAAAGTGCCTTGAGATGATTTTTGTTATGATTTGGCGCTATACAAATAAAGATGAATTGAATTGAATTGAATCTAGTTCTTTGATAGAAAGAGGCCCGTAGACATGAAACCAAAAGGAGAGATGTTTCTGCAGACTCCCATGATGCATTTAGGTCAAACACATCCCATCACTGAGTCTAAAACAAGTGGAAACTACTAATATCATCTGTAACTAATTTTCATTCAGTTTGGATGTCAGTTAATCAAAAAATGTCACCAATAGTGTAAAAATATAATAATGGGAAAAATGATCATGATGCAATTATTAGTCCTCAAACAGCTCTTTGGATGTGTCTCCTCATGGTCCTCAACTCATGTCTTGTTATAAAAACTTCCAGTGGTAGAGCAGGAGCAGGGCCTGTTCTGCCGCTGGCTTTAAATGACTCAGTTTCTGTTTCTGGCAGCACATTTTTGGAAAGTGGGCATCAGATTTATCTAAATGTGGCACAGTAGGGGAGAGGTGGATACACAGTGCACGGAGAGAACGGAAAATGTGGGCTTCATTTCTCCCCTTTGTACGTGCTGGGTTGCGTTTCAGCTCCTGGCAGCACACACTGCAGAGGTGAAGTCACCGGGCAGCATGTGGTGAAGAAACAAGAGCAGACCAAACACACATTGAGAGGAAGGTGTGCAACCAGTGCATGGTTATACTGTACACACTGTGCAGCTACACTGTAAAGACACATGCTTTCAGGCACATGCTGCAGAGCATTTAGCAGCTAAATAGTTGGAGGAGAATGAAAGACAGCTGAATAGGAAAGTGGACGTAATTGGACATGTTTCTCTGCCTTTAGTCTGTTCCTCAGCATGTGGAGTGCAGCTCATCAGATCAGGGATATTCCACCTTTTCACCCAGAAAAGCTCTTTGATTGCTTTGTCCTCATGTTTTGGATTGTTGTCCTGCTGAATCATGAGATGCTGTCCAGTGGGGTTTGATGCATTTGGCTGAATCTGAGCACTCGGGGTGTTCCTGTGGACCTCTGCATTCATCCTGTTGTTTCAGTCAGCAGTGAAATCATCAGCAAATGCTGTTGTGCCAGGTCCATGGACAGCCATTTGGGCTCACGTTGTTCTGCACACTTTTCTCTTTCCATCATTTTCACAGAGGTTAAATCTTTGTTTTCGTCAGTCTCCATAGAACGCCGTTCCACAACACTTTTCGTCCATGAATGTTTCTTTTCTTTCATCGTCCATGTAAATGTTTTTCCACTTTTTTTTTCTGGCTTGTTCTTTGCAGATTGGACACTGTATTAAAAGGGCTTCATGTAAAACACTGTTCTTTTAATACTGATGTAAACCTGCTCAAATTAAAGCTGAGACTTGACACTTTGTGGTGGAGAAATATGGACTGCAAACTGCAGTTACTGCTTCCTTTTGTGTCCTTCACATGAATGATTAGGGTTATTTTGTGCAAATGATGAAACTTTAAAAAATAGAACGATTATTTTTTAAATAATTCTTAATTAGCATATGGATAAATAAGCCTTGGAACACATCAGAATATCAGTCTCAAACACAGTTATATCAGTTTGTCTGTCTCCTATTAAAGCTGAATAGCCAGATCGTATTTTCATCCACCACCTTAGCACTGTGGTTTTCACCAACTCTCACACTGTGTTGTAATTCTCTTACAGTGGGTTACAGCTCATTCTGAAACTGAAAGTGTCAAAATGCCCTGTTAGATTGTTGTTGCTTGCTTGTGCAAGTCAGGGAACAAACGATAGTGATAACCACAAATCAAAATAGAGGAAAGAAACAAAGAGGCGTGTAACATATATATCAAATGCTTAGTCAGACTGAAAGTACATGATGATCCATCTGAATAATACCCTATAATATAATTTTATGTCGGGTTTATTGAAGATGTATTTCGTTTTCCTACAACATGCGGTCATGGCAATTTGGCACAATAATTCATCGCCATATTTAAAATGAATGTAAAGTAAAAATAAAAAACAACTGCGACATGAGGCCTGAGACAAAGTGTGTTTACTCTATCAGGGTTTAACCCAAACCACCATCTCTCTCTAACCTAATCTCAATGTTAAAGGGATACTCCAGCAATTTAGTTTTGCATTTACATACATTTTAAGGACAAGAGCCAGATTAAAAAAAGAAAGATCAAAATGTACTTAACTTGCATTCTAGTATCCATTTATACTATACCGTTTAGTACAACTGTGTCACATCTTTATACCTTCTGTATTTGATAAATGCCGTATCTACAATTTGTAATGCAGACTTTCTGTATAAATTAGTTTTCATAGGCCAAGCTGAGGTAACACATTGACACAAGTAAGAGGAGGTATCTTCCTCAACCATACACAAAACAGTCAGAAAGTACAAAAGAACAGGGTTCACATGCCCAGATCAATGGAGCCCTATAAGGCTTTTAATCTCTTCAGTTACTCCCAGTGGTCAGTAGAGGGACAAGAATTACCCTTAAGTATTTGTGTTTTTCTAATGTTGTGTGTTTTACAGTCTGATCTCTGAAAGATAGTGACCTCATGGGTTAAAACGTGAGACCTGCAGTCTACACTCACGTCCTTCATCTTTGAAATATTTAGTTGCAGAAAAGATTCATCACACCATAACACAAAATCATCAATTACATGACCATTACTCATTTCCTTGAGGCAGTCTTTGTGTATCCTGCCTGTGACTTACATCAGCGTGTAACAGAAAAGGTGAAAGAGGAGAAGCAGACGAGATGAGTCAGAAAGCACATTTCAAACAGAGCTCTGTTTTCTTTCACTCTGAATCCTCAGGAAATTAGAAATCTTCTTGGCTAAATGTGAATTATTCTATAACCGAACATAAAGTCTTTTCTGCCTGCAGTGCTTGAACTAGGTACCTTCATTTTTCACTGAGAAATGAGTGAATCATTTTGTGTAAACGCGTACATGCAATTATTGACTTGAAGACTTATTTAAAGGCGTCTCCTGTAGCGGTGTTATACACAAGGTGTAAAGTTTTGGTGTATGGTGCAAGTGACAGGTTCGGCTTATAACTAACACAGCTATAATAACTAACTCTACTGCATAGTTGCCTGCTATCTTTGGCCAAGAAAGGTCCCTATAAATTTATTATTCTATTTACTCTAAAACTCTTAACACCAGATTTCCTGAAGTTATAACTTGTGACAGAAAACTAGAAACTAGAATGACCACATTGCGGTTGTATACCTCCGCTTACCAGTGACGTTTTAATTTACACCCATGTCTGTCCAGATATATGTTCTAATAGGTTTATGCATGAGTCAAAGTTCATGCTTTACATATTGCCTTCACAAGAATGGGCCACAAGAACCGGATGAACGTGAAGTCTAATGTTCTAGTCACAAAACTGAATGTTGTACAGCAAGATCTGATATTTAGGAAGAAAAAAACCCCCAAAAAAACAAAAATCTGTTTTCTGGTTACATTAAAATTATCTTTTTTCAGCAACTTATTTGCATTTTGTCTTGTCTTGTACTTTGATATTGAACATATCCTCATTATGTTAATAGAAAATTATCCTAGTGCAATTACTTTCTTGGAAAAATATCTTTGTGGTTACCATTTAGTTGTATAGATATGTAATTTTTATAAGACTGGGTTGGTTCTGTATTTGGATTATCTTGGCTGCCATATAAAACCACCAGAGAAGAGATAAATGTAAGTAAATAAGTTGCAAAATGTCAAACTGCCAGAGATATATTGAACTCCAATAATAAACCAAGTGAGATCAGACTGTAATAACTCTCTGCAGAGAATCACATAACATGACGGCTCAGTGATACGGGATTAGATCTAAGAAAAGCACCTCAAGAGGCAACGGAGATTTGTATTGGTAACTCAAACTTGCATATCAATTATATATCAATACAGTTACTCCGAAAGTGTGGAAATTAGGCGAAATTCTCAAATGATGACTCCCAGATTCCCACTCATAAGCCTCAAGGGAGAGCTACTGAAACAAGACAAGGAAGGAGGAAAGCTGGTGTGCTTTGCATGTTTGCATTTCAGCATCTCAGGTGTACTTGAACTGGTGTGGATGAGGGTAAGAGGGGAGTTAAGGGATCTTTCAGAAATTTTCCTCCCTGTCAGATCACTTTTTTTGTCTTTTTTTTTTACTGAGGGGCCTTTGAGTGAGCAAGCACTCCTAGCACTAATTAAACTGGTGGAGATGACGCAGTCCTCGACACCAGCAGAAAGCCAGGGATGAAAGCTTCATTAATGAATTACAAAGCCGTGACAACACTGATAATTACCTCCATGGGCAAGGAGATAAAGAGATCTGGTTTAAGACTGTACTGTTACTTTAAAAACTTTTAACTCAAGGACAAGTAAATTCCTTCTCTAAAGGCAGAAGTGTGAATACAAGAATTTATTTTTAATTGCAAATACGCGACCGCCTTTTTCAGTATAGTATATTAACCAGAAAAGAGGATAAAAATCAGACAACTAAATAAATAATGAATTAAAAGTAGGAGGATGCTACGGCAGGTGTCCATAGGCCATTGTGCAACATAGCAACCTTAAGCCACGCTGTCCTACTTTTATTTTAGTTAAAACAAAAAGAATAGTAGATGCAAGCCTTTTTCCTGTTGTTGCATGGTCTACATGCTCAAACACGTGTTTCTGTGTTTGAGAGCAGTTTTCCCACCACGTTCAGCCCAGTTTACCATGACACATACAGCTGAAGAAAAGCTGAGATTATGAAATCAGTCCGGGTTGGGTAGACATAACATGTGGGCCTGTTTACGTTCTTGCTGTGCAGGCAGGATGCTCTGGTGTCGTGGGGCCAATCTCTCCATCTATTCAGGGAGAGGAGGTGACAGAAACCCACACCCGGCAGGGGAACATGACAGGATATGCCAAATACAGCAGGCATCGCTTGGTTGTTGTCAGCTCCTACTAACAATAGAATCCCTGTTTAGGGATTTGATTCAGAAAGATAGAGTAGGGGATATTTTGGACATTGTTCAAATGCATGAATTTCTGAATGGAAAGGGGTCAAGATTTCCTCTACGTTGGGCTATTGTTGGGACAGGCCTGGTAAATGAGTTAATTGAATAATTTAAGAGGTTCTTTTCAACCGGCAGAGGGGTCATGGGTCATGACACATCAAGCCAACACTGGGCCTTCAGACATTATCTGGGCATCATTGGGGCAGTGTTGTACCAATCACGCAGCATTGACTGACGCTTGCTCTTGAGCACTGTCGGTATGAAACATCAGCGACCATTCAACCCAGTTTCATTATTTGTTTTGCTTGTGCTTCTTCTTACTGCCACAGAATGGCAGCAACAGCAGATGACGTCGGGGAGGTTTGTGTTGTTGTGGTGTGGTTGTTTGTGGTGGCCCACATTACCAAGCTGGGTGTGGTGATCCTGATGTGGGTTGCTCGTAAATATTGTGCCTACTCGTCCCCGTTATGTGAAGAAACCTTTGGGCAGGATGCACAAACACATAGTCACTGCAATGTTACACTGATACTATGGCTGATACCGGTGAAAAATGCAAATACACTAACTGGTGAATAGCTGAGACAGAACATCCTGTATTTCACTGAACTACACTGTTAAGTTCTAATCAATGACCACAATTCTGAGTACAATTTGCAGTACTATACGTTTGCTGCTATTACTGTAAGTATTTCAATCTTACTTACAGTCTGCTCCACTACAATTCACAGGGGAGTATTGCATTTTTTACTCCACTGTATTTATATAACAGATACATTTAGTAGTTATTTTGATTTCACGTGCTAAAAAATGTCATGAATTAAAAAATATGATGCATTGTCATGTAGCAGATTAAAGGCCCTGCATACTCAATTTATTTTAAATTTATTTGATGTATACTCTACAGTACTGGGCAAAAGTCAGTTAGGCCACCATTAGATTTGTTTTTAGCAGTTAAATGGTGGCCATATTTTTTTATTTCTCCATTTTTACAATAAAACAGCTTAAAAATAAAAAAGGGTGCAACAACTACTGTGAAACAGATCATTAGAACATACAGCCCACACATTTTAATCACTAGCGAACAATAACTGGCCTTAAGTCAACACGTACAGTAGGCTGTGGGAATTCAGGGCTTAATGAATCTGCTGCTGTATGCTGATGTACAGTACACGTACCACTGAATACAAATGCCTCACTGTTAGATCCACACATGTTGAGGACATCTACCACCTCTGAGCCGTGCAGGTCAACCACATTTATTTATATTTATGAACACACGATTGCTTCACAATTAGCTACACACACACACACAAATGCTGTGCATGTATAGGAAGCGATAGTGTTGCAAACGTTGTGATTGCTGTTGTCAGAAAGAAGTGGGCCTAGCCGTGGGTAAATAAGACTTGTTTCATTATTAAATCTGGCTCATAAAGATGGATGTCGCCTACACATTATTGATCAAACAAGGAACTCAGAGAAACACTTAGGATTCACTTTCTTCTCTAAATGATGAAAGCAAAGGGTAGAAGTTCTGCAGCTTGGGCTCATTTTCAGACAATAGTGCTTTGGTGTTGAGTATGTGAGACTGTTCGAGACGCTCTCCAGAAGAAGAAAATAAGTCCATCAAATGTGGGCAGAGCAAGCTTTGATGACTAACCTCGCTCTCCTTCATCTCTTCTCATCCTCTCTCTTCTCTCCATCTGCTGCTGCTTCTTCCAACCTCAAGCATCTTTCTCACTGTTGCTCACATACATATTTTTATCGTGCTATTTCTGCCTGTTTCTCACTGTTGCTTGTTTAGTCAGGTCTCATTGTCCGAAGATCTTCAGGGGTGTAGCAGTGACCGACAAAATGAGACTGCCCACTCTGCTCCTCATCTTTAGTGTAGTATCAAACAACCTATAGCCTTACTCATGGCTGGATCAACCAATTAAAGGGTCCATATTATCCCCTCGTTTTTTGGCAAGATATTTTTTCATATTTTTTAAAGCCACAGTACCTACTGTTACCTGTTACTGTTACCTACTGAAGGTCTTTTGAACAAAGTGCCCCCTTCTAACCAGTCTGAAAGGGTACCTTGCACAGTGCAGCAACTGCACTTCCTGAGGGTGCTCAGGAAGAACAACTTAGACCGTAAGCTGCTGGAGGCCTTCTACAGATCCTGCATCCAGAGCTTACTGACATACTGTATCTCCGTATGGTACGCCAGCTGCAGGGAAGCAGACAGAAAGTGGCTGAAGAGAGTAGTGAAGACAGCTCAGAAAATCATCAGCCACCCTCTTCCCACCTTGGACAAAATTTACAAGTCCCACTGTCTTTCCAGAGCAAGGAATATTGTAAAGGACCGTTTTCAACCTTGCCACTATCTGTTTTCGACTTGCAGATGCATCAAGTCCAGAACAAACAGACTTAAGAACAGCTTCATTCCCAGAGCCATTACACTGCTGAATGCTATCAAGCACTAAAACCGTACATTCTTATAATATATCTTGAATGCAATATTTTTACTGTGCAATATTATATATGCTACAGAAATTACAGGTCGATTGTATACTGCATCTTAGGTGCAATATATACATCCTATGTGCAATATATTATGTGCAATATTTTACAAACACCACATTTTAGATACTCATTTACTTACTGTATGTGGTGCAGATGTGTGTGATCCATGTGCATGTGAGAAACTGAGGAATGAGTGAGTCTAACTTTAATTTCATTTTATTTATTATTCATAGCGTGCACTCTAAGGATAGCTTCTTAATTTCGTTTTTACTTGCACTACAGTGACAATCAACCTGAACTTGATTCCCAAAAGCTGCACAGATTTTGATGGAGGAGCTTAAAACCAGTGGTTCCTAACCTTTCTGGCTTGTGACCCTTTCTAGAAGCAATGTTACTCATGACCCCTCACACAGTTAACGTAAAAGTAATACTCCTTGCTCTACTGAATGGATTTCTTTCAAAATAATGAGCAGCTTTAAGACCGAATGTTTCCTAAATGTCAGCTGCTGTGTAAATATGGCTGCTGGTTACATGAGTGACCACACCTCTCAGTTAAACAATGTTAGTGAGTGGCTGCTGCTTGCAGTGACATTACAGGCTCACTGATCTGAGATCAGTTGCCTTCTTTGTCCTGATACGCCTCCCACACAAATTGGTTCCCTCTGTGCACATGTATCCGGCCACAGGACACAAATAACTAGATGCAGCTCCCTAGCTCCCTGTAATGAAATATAGGGGACAAAAAAGGCTAGAATTATGGAGGGAGGAAAAAGATCACTACTTTCATCTCGCCTGCTGGGGCTGTCGTACTCTTAAAAAGCCTCTGGTCAGGAATTCAAAAATGTAGCTATGCCAGTGAGGGGGAGGGAACAGTGAATTGTGCAAGAACATACATGCACATACTGTACACACAGGGCCCCATGAGTACTCGCACAGGGTCACTTTTCAAAGATTGAAAGACCCATAATATTGGGTGACTCAAGGTCAGTAAAGGAAGCAGGATGTTAGGTGACAGACTTACTCCTCAAACCATCTGTATTTGCTTTGATATGTTATGTGCACAGCTCTTAGCACAGTCGGAGGACAATACTTTCAGCCGCAGGATCACACAGTGGATCATCTTAAATGGTCAGTAATTAGCTAGAACTCACGTGAGTTTCCACACATCTGTGGAACAACAGTGCTTCTCTTCTTGGAACAGTTATACAGTATGTCTGTGTAAACCACACTGTGCCGTTCATGTTTATTTGAGAGCTGGAGAAACCAGAGGACTTAGCTGGAATTTTAAAGGGCTTCTGGATGTTAAGTTGTCCAGGTGTGCAGTTTAACGCTCCTCATTTTCTGAAAAAAGAAAGAAAGATGAGGGTGAGCAAGGCCCCAGAACCAGGAACACTTTCCTGGAGGTACAGAGGCCTTCTCTGTCTCTGCAGCATCTGGACTGAAGCAGAGCAGAGGCCTGGTGAAACAAGACCCTCTGAGCTCAGGCCTCCAGCCAGCGCAGGTAAAGCAGAGTTCAACAGGAAACGGAGCTCGGGGATGTGGATATGTGAGCTCGGGAGGTGTTCTCTTGTTTGGTCTTGGTAAACAGTTTGTGTTAAACCAGGTAATTTATGTTTATGCAGGCAGCAAATTGACTTTGGCTTTGTTTGAACCGTGAGAGAACACTTCATTTACCTGCTGCTTGTCTTATCTCTTTCTCCTCTGGTTTCAATTGGATATTATTAGTCTTCATTTTTTTGATCAAGGCTCCATGAAAAGAACAACTCATGTATACATCACCTTCATCTTCCAGTCTGAACAGTCACATCAGCAAATCAAAAGCAAGTTATCATCCTTATTCATTTTCCTCATTGTTCTTGGCCCACAGCTCATTAGTGTCCTCACTGTAGTCTCATATAGTTTATTATGATTCAGCTTTTAATTTAAATATCCCCCCAAAAAAGTTAGTAGAATTTGATTTGGTGCCAATGACAGACTGAATCCATCAGGCCAGAACTTATCCACAAACACAAATCTGAATCTAAGGTGTCTTTTGAGCATCTCTTGACTTCTGTCTGTCAGTCACATCCCCGTCCAAACAACATTTAGCGTAATAATCAAACGGTAATTTCTCAGGACTATAAATGCCCTTTGAACCAGCAGCTATGCTGAGTGGGCATCACTCCTCTCTGGTGCAGGCGCATAGAGCTGTCAGGTTTTGCGGTGAGCTCTGGCCTTTATCCTGCTCTAGCCTCAGCTCGTCTGCTTTAATCTGTCCTGTCGAATAATCCCAGATCAGAACCCCTTCCTGCGAGACCAGGACTAATTCCTTCCAGGGCAACTGGGATTTGTAGTCAGCAATCCTCTGACATCACCTTGAGAAACAATAGAGGCAGAACTCCCAGGCCTCCCCGTGCTGTGTTACATGATAAGGTTAATGAGGAAGGCGGTGGGCCCAGTCCATGCAACGCTCCATCCTCTCGTTCTTCCAGCAATGATACGAAGCTTCTCTCTTTGAACTAGTTAAATCTGGTCCATAATAATCCTGCAGTATGTGTGTTAACCAAACTGATGCGTCTTTGTGTTTTATGTTTCAGTGGGAAGCCAGCTGAGTGTTGTTGTTCTTGGTTGTCCAGATGGGGATGCCATTGATGAGGAGAGGTGTGGGGCAAAACTGTCATAACACGCCACGTCAGTTAGCAGTTTTAAAGACACAGGGAGGAGATGGAAATGATGGGGCTGTGTGTGCGCGTGTGTGTGTGTGTGTCTTCAGAGAAGGGGTGGGTGGGTGGGTGGGGTGTTGGCGGCTGTGAAGAGTTCCCAATGGAGCTGATTATCTCCATTTTAACTCATGAGACTGGGGGGTGGGCAGGAAGCTGGGAGGTGGTGGTGGCGGTGGTGGGACGCTGCGGCTGTGAACAGCAGGCTAATTAATTACACATTGGCTTGTGGGAATATTCTGCCTAAATGCCAGTCAGGTCCCTATGAGGCGACAAACTTAACAAGTCGAGCGCACATAGAGACACATGCTGTAAAACACACAGAGCTCTGTGCTGAACTGTACACCTATGATTAACAGCATGTTGAGCCATTCTGGAAAGATCATGTAGGCCTACTGTGTCGAGCTGATATATACGAAGAGGGAGACGTTTCCCACTTAAAGGTTAAAGAAGGACTTAACTTACGATTAGCTGCCTAAACTATCCAAGATTCTTATGGCTAAAAGATTTATTTTATTTTCAAAAGTTATTGTGGCTTTACGTGCTTAGTGTGGCTCAAACAAAGGGTCTGTACGATCATCACACAGCGACTCAATGACGCACTGTAGTTCAGTTGAATTGATTGAAGCCTTTGTTATCATTGAATTTGTTGCACATGTTCATTCAGTCAGTTTCTGAAATTTCATAAAAATCATCTGTGAATCATCGTGTCAACATCTTTAAGCAAATTCATTCACACAAATGTGACAGAAGAACATAATGAATCTAATTATCTGATCTATCATAGCACTTTATTGTTGCTTTCCATTATAGATGACTTTTGTGTTTGTGGCATTTTTAAGCTGTAACGGTGCAATTTCCTGCTTTCTTCACACTTTTCTACAGTTTTTTTTAATAGTTTTTTTATATTTTAATCAGCATTTATTCAGCATCTTCATCATTTCTGGGGTTTTTTTCTTTCCTTGAGTTTTCAGCTGTCACATTATTTTTACGTCTAAGGCAGGAGCTCTCTAGAATAGTTGCCTTTTCCCTCAGTGTCTTTTCCACATACGACACAGCATGTGGGATAGAGCCAAACGTGACCCTGTCCACAGTTTGGGTAAGGGCTGTACTGTTTAGGGACGGGTTGCTCATTTAGCTGCTACCTCCACTGTAGACTTTGTGTGCTTGTTTTTGGGGGACGAGAGACCACAGGTGCTCACTTCTGTCAGTTCAATGCACAGCAGATTGTAACTACGTTGGCCCAGAACTGTACCGACCCACTGGGATTTATCTCGAACCTCCCAATTAACACTCTGCGGCTGTTGTGGCCTCTAGGATTCACACAGACGTGTTGTGGTGAGCAATATTAGGTGTAAAACTCCACAGGCTTTGTACAACAAAGCCAGAAACAGGTAAACAAGGAAGTTTTTGTAATATTTTTAAATTCTTGCCAATTCCAATGTTATAAATTGAAATTGCACAGGTGGATGAAAATGCACGTAATACAGCGTGTAGAAGGTTTTTTTGTTGTATATGTACTTAGAAACCATTAAATAGAAAGTGGTTTGAAAGACTCTGGGAGTTCTCTGTTTTAAGTGCTATGTGAAGAACATTATACAGATGTCAATGAAGGGAAGCATGGCTTCCTGCTCATGCTGTGAGAGGGTTTCGGGGAGGGTGCTGCTACTTAATCACTGCGTGAAATTATGCATGAGGGCAGCTTTGTGCGTTCTTCATCATTGCAGAGCTACAGTGCATGTCATCTACCTTGCCGTAGATACTGCCAGCGTTCAAAGATATCTCGGAGAGGACATGTAAATGTTGTTTCGATGAGATGAGTCATTTGCAGTATGCACAACTAATTATAACTATAATTCTGGGATAAGTGTTGATTGCCAGATCTCACTTTTCTCTCCTCCGCCCACGACGAGGCCTACAACAAGCTGTCCTGTGGTACCCGACATCCCCAGTCCGTGGGTGTGTGTTTGTGTGTGGATGTTTGCTTCTACTGGCAGCCCACATGTCTGGAGGGTCCTCATAAATAGTCTCACCTCCACCAGGACCCCAGTGCCTCGTCTCCTTAGCATTAACAGACTGACAAGTGTTTATTCAGTACACACTGATGTCATTTGTGTCGTCCTCAACTCCTCACAGAGAGGCCACCTGCTGTGGCTCAGCACAGCAGGCTAATGTTAATGGATCTGCTCTGTGTGTGTGTTTGTGTGTGTGTGTCGGTCGACACATGGTAAATTACAGCGTCTGTATCTAGTGGTAGTGTGTATGCTGAAGCACAGCTGAAACAGCACAGTCATTATGTATGGAAAATGTGAGCTTTTACCTGTTAACTGTATGTGTGTGTGTGTGTGTGTTTCCTGTATGTGTGTCCTCGTGCATAAAATCTGGTGTTTGGTCCACATCAGACAGAGGAAAACAAAATGAAAGGGCAGCAAAATGGCAGCGCTCTGGAGAAAGAAGTCCGGCACGGTTTCAGCACAGACACTCACCATATGCCACTCTGGCCCTTGTCTGGTTTGACTGTGGAGTTCTTACACAATCCCCACATGGCTCCAAGAACGCCATGTCTCTGCTGCCCTTTCCAGCATCACCATATTAATACACATGTGTGTGGATGAGGGGGGGGTGATGTTCTTTAAGTGTGAATTTTCTACTGTAACTGTGTGTCTGTGAGTGAAAACTAAACAATGCCGCTGGTGCATGTTGGACTTTAATGCAACACATCAACAGCATCGCAGACAGAAGAAGTTTGTCAAGTTCGTTACACATGTTTTGTCCTGATCTTTAAAACCTGAACCTTAGTGTGGAAGAAAAATCTTTGAAGAACTATTATGAGCTGTGCAAACACAGATTACAGTTGAGTTTGTTGAAGGTTCATGCAGTAGACGAGGGACTGCACAACTCTGCACAGAAATGCTGGGGCTGCATCTGAGGCCTTGAGCCACTGGTGGAAAAACTAACGTAAGAGGAAGTACCCTTCCAGTCTTTCTTCACCTTTCATGGGAAAAAGGTTTCTTTTGCCAACAGTGCAGTGTAGTACTCACTATCCTAGCTGCTTATGCCAAATATTGAAGGACTGGAGAAAGGTGAAGGTTTTTTTTTTTTATTATTATTTCCATTTGATCTCTCTCGAGTTGGATCTCCACCACAGAATGTCTTTGATTTCCTCCAAGAGGATGTCTCAAAGGAAGCCTTTCATGATAAGCCAAGCTGGGTCGACCCTGGGAACGACGCATGTAGCTCACCACTAAGCCAGCCAGCATACTCGTTTTCACGCCTCTTTTTCCAACTAGGCTGGGCTTTCCTTTTGTCCCTCCGTAAGAGTCTGTTTGCTGAAGAGACCAGTGAGGTACACACTGTCCTCTGTGAAATATGTGGCACTGTGTTAGGAAACATCCTTACAGTTTAGGGCAAGAAATCCCAGCAAAGTTTGCTGTATGGGAAGATTTAAAATCTACATCCACAGCATCCACATGGAAGCTTCCACGTTACATACTGGGAGCTATAGAGTGAGAGTGATGCATGTTAGTGGCATATTTAACTGGGAGGTTCATTGAATTTTTCAGAAATTGTGAAATCCAATTGCTTACTTTGCCTTTAAACTCCTGAGTTTTAAAAATATAACAAATTAAATGTCAAGCCCATGTATATTGCTACATGATGAGATGAACTTTTGTATTTCTCTTGGTAATATTTGGTAATAGAGGCAGCAGATGTTACCTCCTGACACCATACATAGTTCTGACACAATGTATGTGACAAATATTGTCTCAAAACAATAATTTCTTAGTCCTGAGCCCACTTCTGGACCAAGCTTTTCAAACATGCCCCACTACAGTGCACAGATTTTGCAGCCAGTCTCTGACTGGAAACCTGCCTTGTTCAGATAAGACTGAATTCAGAGATACCGAAACAGACAAGTTCAGTTCAGTGGGGTGTAAAAACACACGTCAGTATTTATCTGGTGGTTTCTGGTCTACGGAGGAGGACAGTGGGGGAGGGAGGCGTACCGTCGCTAACACCACAGATGATGCTGAAGCAGGCAGAGGCACAGCCACAAGAAAGGGACCAGTGCCAGCATGTGGCCTTGATCAGTGTCCCTGCCACCATATGGCACAGTGATGTGCAAATGTCAGCCTGTTTGTTGCCCAAGAGCAAAGCATAATAATCCAGTGTTCCCTAAATTAGCCGTATGTATGACACCTTTCAAACACATGAAGTACATTTGTCATGGGTACAACCTCACCCATTACTCTGTGAATATATTTTTAGGTTTTTCTCATGTTTGAAGTTCACATGGTTGAAACCTAATGTTCTTACCTATTTGTTCATCTCTGTCTTTAACTGTAGAATACACACTTAGTGTTTTTGTGACAGAACTGTGGTGTGGTTATGGGCAGAATCTTGGGAGTGATTCATTTGTGTGGCTCACTGCCAGTGGTGCTACTCTATGTGCCAACATGCGAGTTCTACTGTTTAACCTTTAAACGTTTCCTAGCTTTAAAAACAGATCAGTCACAATTCAGATTGTCACAAGGGCTAATTCATTCTCATTTATAATTCTTTTTTTATTTAATTCTTGTCAAGCACTAAACTGATTTTGCACCACCCAGTAAAACTGATAGTATATCTTTAGATGACATAGGTCACTATGTTCAAATATTCAGACTTTTGGCAGATTAACTAACAACACCAAAATTCACAGGAGCAGCAAATGCATCTACACAAAATGCACCCCATAAGAACAGTCATTTTGAACCTTGAAGTTCATATTTAAATTAGACATCACGTTTGAAGCCACTTTTATTTTCATACATACAGATACTTCAGAGTTTTCGAGTTTTACCTTTATTTAATTTCACATTTTGATTTATTGTCTTAAGAGGCTGCAGCCATTCAGTTGGAAATTAGCCTAATTTTCCTGATCCTCAGTGGCAAAACTGCCTTGCAAAAGACAACTGTTCCTACTTCTGGGGCTATGTGGCACAGTACTACCACCTATCCAGCTATCCAGAAACCGCTCTAGCGCTGAGCAACCTCAATAGTCTCCCTTCTTACTACTAACCAGCAAATTAGCTTCCCTGTTAACAGTTAGTTCAGTGTGTATTTGTTCTGTTCACTGTTTTCTCATGTCTGACTGAAAACTGTTGGTGTTTTCAGGATCAGTTTCTACTTCAGCCCATTTCATCTGGTTAGCTTCCTGTCCATCTGATTCACAGATTGCTGTTGTCAACAGGACAAATTCATACATCATTGTTCAGCTATGCAAAAGCTCCAGTTGTGTTTTACAGTTGTGCTTCAACGATGAGAGCAAATCAGTTCTTTTTGAACTGTAGTAAATAGATTTTGGTTTGATTTGGTGTAATAGGTACAAAGGCTGTCGATGAATGTGTAATTTAACATTTGTGCAAATGATGTGGTTTGAGCATGACTGTGGCAGGACTGCTTCAAACACACATTTATTATTGTGTTTTGCTCGTTGTGGTTCTGATGTTTAGCGTTACTCTCGGGGTGTCTTTTGTAGAGCACATTGCAGCAGTGCCCCCCCCTGCCAGTTCAGCTTTCCAGACATCATGCAAAGACATGTGTGTGCTGTGTATATGTTTTGTGTAGTGTGTGTGCGTGGAGGGCTGGGGGGAGCCAACAGATGTCTCTCTATCTTTTTCTCCCGCTATTCCTTTGATTTGTCTCTGCAGTACGTAGGTGGAGCTCACCAGCAGAGTCAGACAGGGGGTGAATAAAAACAAGAAAACGAGAGCAGTGTGGCTCAAACATTTTTACCATCATGTTGATTTATTCTCCTTTTAAAAACCACGGAGGCTTTTGTTGTTGTTGTTGTTTCTCAAGCACAAACAGCAACACAGCAATTTTATTCCATTTTTGTCCTGCCTCTCGACCTCCTGAGCAGTAGCCCTTGAGATCTGGGTCTACATGCTGAAAGCTTCTACTTCTTTCATGAAACAGTGCAGATATCTCGGCACTCTCATGTGGCGCAATGTGAATTTGGCTGAAACGAGGTGCATGACCATTTGTCTGGAATACAGCCTTGAGAAAACAACATTTGAAGACCTGTGGTTGAGACCACGTCTATGCTCTAGCGCTTACAGAGAACGTGAAAGAAACTTTTTATCTGAGCACATGAAGGATGAGTAGTGGATATGTTGGCTCCAGAGTTCAACAGGTGTTGGTTGTGTGTAGCTACAGCCAGATTTTAAAAATCAGCAACAAGATCCAGTTCTGTATCCTGTGCTATTCTGTCTAATGCCACTATTAATTCAATTCAATTCTACTTTATTTGTATAGCGCCAAATCACAACATAAATCATCTCAAGGCACTTTATAGTGTAGGGTTTAAGACCTTACACAGAATATATATATATATATATATATATTTATCTACAAAATATTTGTAGAAAACCCAACAATCCCACTTGAGCAAGCACTAGGCAACAGTGGAGAGGAAAAAGATATTAGATATGTGCTGCCACATGAACAGTGATTATTAAGTCATATTTATTTTAATCCCAGAGGGAAGTTGTTTTGCCTTGTTACAGCTGCTCTCAGTTCAAAGGAAAGAAATTAACCACGACCAGAAAAGATCCACAGCAACACAAATTCAAATTACATCAGTACAGAAAAACTCAATAAGAACAAAGAAAAAAGTAAAGATAGATGAATTGTCAGTAGTAGTCCAGAGTGGAATGTAGTGCAAATGTTGGAAAGAGATAACATAAATAATGATGATTGTGATCGTTGTTAGTCTCCCTCCCCTTTACAGAGGGGGTTGAAGTTTGATGGTGACTGGTAGAAAGGATCTCCTGTCCTTTGCTGCATGTTGTGCCCCTCCTCTTCCACCATGTTTCCTGTCTGAATCCTCACTAGAATCTGTCAAATAAAGTAAAAAAAATGCCCCAAAACAAATCTTAAGAAAATAAAACATGTTGATTAATGTCCAATAGATGATCCAGTGATACCATCATAATGCACTATTAGCTAAATGTGAGGAATTGTTATATGCTGTGTAACAAAACATATTTTAATTACATAAGAACACTGAAAGTCTCTCTATACATACCACAAATAGTAACAACTAGGTCTCATCTTTGCCTGAATTCCTGGTGCCTGCAGTAGAGTTGTGTCCATCTACAGCACTGACTGCCCTCCACTGACTTTCCATCCATTCACAGCGCCTCTGTCTCTCTCCCTCTCTCTCTCTCTCTCTCTCTCTATCCATCTGAACAGAGGGTTAGAAACAAACACAGCATTACTCCTCCTCCTCAGTGCTAATGTCTGGATCAGAGCCAGTCTATCCATCCAACCCCCTCATCCTTTTCCCCTCTCTCTTTCCTCCTCTCATCACAGGCTCCTTGCCTGGAGGCTGGAAGTGCTCCAAGAAGCGACGGGGAGGGTAAGATGGAAGGGGTGGGGGTGGTCGCTTGTGACACAGAAGAGCAGAAGCTCTGAGCATTGCGAGGCAGAATGAATGACCCTCAGCCGCCCCAAAGCCCGAGGGACTGTTGGCTCACTGATGGCTCTGTTCATGACGTCCAGACCCAGATGCTACAAAAGTTTGTACGGAGAAGACACAGCTTCCAGGACGGCCCCCAGCAAACCCCAGAGGGGGAGAGAGGAAATGTGTGGGTCATCACTTTATGCACTGCAAAAAATGCAAGTGAATTACCATAACGCTTTTTTTTCTGTAAATCTTTGCTGAAAGAATCTTACTGCACTAGCAGATCATATTTTACATGAATAGATTTCACTTGGTTTATGTTAATGACTTCCTCAAAGAAATCTTTATGAGACAAGGAAATAAGTCTCTAAATAGGAAATATGCCTAACAACAGGAAGAATAGCAAATAATGCAGTAAGACTTAAACTTCATCTAGAAAAACACTGAAGGTTACGTGCTTAAACTGTACAACAGTGTTCATGTTTAACGTATTTTTCCAGCTAATATGACGTTTTGGTAACATCACCAAAATCCCCGGTCACTTGGTCAAGTCATCATTTAGAGCTTTTCCACTGAAATGCTTCAGCACATCTTTTTATGGACTGGCCTGCATTTTCTTGGGTTTGTGGGCTAGAACAACAATGTAACCAGAGTAGTAGTTTTTTAATATCATGTAAGCCAGCAGCAACAAAGGCAGACAATAGTGAAATCTTATTTTAACCAAATATGGTGATTGAACCTCAATATACCATTTATAAGTCATCAGATAAAATAAAAAATATATAAAATATTTGCTTCTCAGACAACATGGCTACATCCAGAAATCTCTGTTTCGAAATGTTGGTGCTGGAGCTGAACGTCTATATTTTTGTTTTGACCTGTGTGATCCTGCCCGTTTGTGATAAACTGAACATTTTTGGGTTTGGACTGTTGGTCAGACAAACAGATTTCAAAAAGTTAAAATTAAAAAGTGAAATCAAATTTTACAAATCATGGAGTCTGATTGGACTTGATAAAATGACACTGGTTTAGATATTTAAAGGAAGCATAATATTTAAAGGATGCATCTAACTTTATTTTTAATTTGTTTTTCATTCTCATGTTTTATTTCCTCCACTTCGCCCCAACATTTAGTTTATTTTTATCTGTTTCTATATCCGTCAGTTAATATAAAGTAAATATATTTCTTAGCCATTACACACAGTGTTTGGCAACCTGATCTGGTGCAAAATGAAGGAGTCTAATATGGAGAATTTTCCAATATGCAGGTCTGTTTTAAAATGTTTCCTCATAACCTGAGCACAAAATAAAATCACTTGCTAGGTTTGCAATCTCTTTGCAGTGTGTCCATCTGGTCCCACTGAGTACTGCGAGAGAAACTAACAGTCGAGCCATCCGATGGCGCGGGGCCTTACCCAGCAGGGCTTTGTAGCAGAAGTGGCCCAGTCCTGTTTTGTCTGACCCACAATTCAGTGGGACGGCCCCAGAGACAGTGAATATCCCTGCCAGAGAGCATGAAAAAAAATCACCAGGCTAAATGAAGTGCACCACATAAAGGGGACAAGAAAGTCAAGGAAATCAAAAGGACAACAGCCATGTAAAATGGACTGTAACACAAGAAAAAAGCTGAAACCACATGATTATGTCTGAGAATAGATGCCTTAAAAGCAACAGACATGTGAATCACTTAACCACACAAGCCTGGTCAACATTAATAGATTCCAAACACTACAAGCAAAATGTTGCAGGATTTGTACAGTTGTGAGCCTATTAGTATCTCAGCTCCTCGCAAAGAGGTTAACGTTAACAGTTGACTTAAAGATACTGTACCAGTGTTGCTCATTAATTACTTAACTAAAATCTGATTTTGTCTTTTTGCTCATCAGCATTAGACTCCTTCCAGACCTCTCCAGACAGAGAGAGAGTCTCTCAAATCGTACATATTTCTACTGTTCAGAGATGCCTCACAACATGCCAACAAAAATACAAGCGTTGGCCCACTGAAGGGATGGAGTCTGTCCTGGGGCAACACAGGAGCACACACAATGGATAGGTCACCAGTCTATCAGAGGGCTGAGACGAGCAGCCATACTCGCATTCACAACCACAGGCAACTTTTAGATCGGTTACTAGCTGAATATGTTTTTGCCTAGATTAGAACTACTTTTTATGGAATATATGAAGAAAATTAAATAACCCAAGCAGTGTTCACTCTTCAGGTGGATACAGTTGGTTGATGGGTGAAGGGAGAAGGTGAGGAGGTCTTTGCACTAAATATCCATACATGTAAACTTTGACATAGAGCCTTACGAGATCCAGTATTGGGAGTTCATGGACAGAGGTTGGGACATTGCATATTGGTGCTGGTTGCACATTGAAGCACACTGTTGCAGTGTTAGTTACTGTATCTCGCGTGGTACATATTGGTCATGTTAATCTGGTGGTGGGTAGGAAAAGCTTGCCTCTGTCAGTGCCTCTGTCCTAGTCCCCTGACTGATCTTGGAGGACCTTAGATTATAGATCACTATATAAAAATCATATAATGCCAAGCTAATGTAAACAGTTTAATACAAACCTGTGTTCCTACACCACTGGAGATTTCTGTAGCAGACTGTATGTAAACCGCAGATAATAGCTGTTTGTTGGTGATGTGTGCGAGCAGCAGCTGCAGCCTGGTACAAACACTGCAGACAGACCACCAGGCTTTGAAGAAAAGCTCTCCCATGTGCGTCAGCCAGCTCTATATCACTGAATCAAAACAGTCTGTCTCTCATACACTATCTCATCTGCTCCTGTCTCCCTCTCTGCCTGCCCCTCGCTCCGTCTGTTTCCATCTGCTTATCTGTTCACTGAATGCCTGCTTCTCTCTGCCTCTCATCTTATGGATCTTTCTATGTTGGTGAGTGCGTTTGCTGCAGTGGTTAAAGCCAGTTTTATATTTGCAGCTTTGAGTTTAGCACAACTTAGCTTCACAGAAATCACAGGAACATTCAATATCTATTATATCAGGCCCTTTAGTTGCTACTTATGAGGAAAAAAACATCCTCCAGCTTGTAGTTGAGTTTATACATTTTACAGTTGACAGTGTAGTGACTTGACTGCTACATGACTGGCTCGCCTGTCTCTGACCCCACCACCAAACACTATTCCCTCTCCCCACACTAATCTACTTTTGCCCTTAATCCAGTTCCTCTCACTCTCAATGGGAAATCCACTGCAGCTCAGAGGCAGTTCCCCACATTCCCTCGTCCAAAATGTAGCTCTGTGCTGTTCCACCACGTTTTTCTTAATATGTACTTGTATAAATGTACGTTCAGCATCCTCTGTAACACAGTTTATTGACACATTTACTCATAAATTGAATGTCCATTGTGTGTTCTTGCAAATGAGTTCTTGTAGAGTCTGAGTTTATCTAAGTGGAAAGTGCGATTTACCAATAAGCAATGAACAAGCGTTGGTCTGGCTAATCTGTAATCTCTGTAATGTGACACATGAGCAAAAGATGCCAGGGATACCTGTACATCCAACAGCTGGTGTATTTGAAAAAAATGTTTGACTATTGTCTTTAGAGCAAAAGCATGAAATAAGGTCACACAAAAAAATTTTTTTATCATATGTAATACACATCTCACCTTTGGGAAAGTCTGATGTCACATACATCATGTAAACATTAGAAGCAAAAAAACATGAGAAATGAAAAAATCTCTGTTTCAGTACAGTAATCGTGAACTGTATGCTCATACTGAGTGCAGTGTGGTCAGTCGGGTGTTGTGAGGCCTGAGACGCCTGCAGAAATAGCATGTGAAGAATGAGGGATGAGATTTTTTTTAACCATAATGATAGAAGCAGATACAGCTCACAAATGTCCTTAGACCCCAGCAACCAGTGGAATAATAGGTGACTAGTCAGTAGGAAGAACCGTGATGCAGGTGCAGGAGGAACGATAGATGTGCTAAGGGGGCCCCAGAGATTGTACATTCTGTAGCTAAGATGCATTAACGGAAAGGCACGTTTCTGACCTTAGCCAAAATGCAAGGTCTCAAAGCAGAGTTGAGGGAGGAGTAGTCTTCCAGACTAGCTCAACAGTAATTCACCATGGCCAGACATGACATAATATGCCGTTTTGTTGCAGGTGGAGGCAGCTGAAGATTGTTGACTCCAGCAGCTGACAGAGGCGCCGGACGTTGGAAAGTACAGTGTGTGCTCAACAGTCCAACTTGTAAGCCTCCTCTGTGAGGTGAGACAGTGGGAAGTGCGTCTGCATGCTGAACGGCCACCAGGACAAAGCCCTCACTGCCACAGCATACCCAACGGGATCTCAGTAAATCCTCAGGGTAAGTGGTGAGTGAATATAGTCCAGGTGTGGGTCAGTAGGTGTAACGGGAACTACAATGACATAACCCTTATGCAGATCCTATGTGAACTGGCAAGCAACTGGTTTTCCAGGCCTATGTACTGAGTTGACAACAGTGTTGTATTGAAGTGGGTACATTCATGATATCTCATGATATCATGCATACAGGCAGTGGAGAAGCATCATCTGTAGTCATTAAGAGCTTGTCCAGTGGGTGACACAGTAACTGAACTTTGAAATGGGATAGAAAGCAAAAGGAATGAGTATAAGGTGGGAAGGGTTTAGCTAAATGGAAGTTAGGTTAACAATATTATGTTGCTTGAGGCAGATGCACAGGCAGGTGAAACAGTCACCAGTGATTATAGAGATCTGTGATCAACAGATTGGACACACAGATTGGAGTTCTGGGAGGCCAAGAACAGTAGGGTGTCATCTCTGGGAAAAACAAACAATAATTTGTGGTTAGCCAGCACGTATCAGAATCTCTTCTGGTCTCAGGACGTTTTTTGTGTCTCTGCTCCACTGTACCCAAACTGTGACACGATTGTTTCAGCCCATTTTATCACCAAGTCGTCATTGGTTGCAGTTCAGTCCAGGTTTGATTTGGTCTTGTAATAAAAATCACACATGATTTTGCTGACGAGGGCTTCAGTTCTTTCTTCTGTTTTCCTCCAGAGTTTGCTCCATTTTCTTTACACTCTGGAGTGGAGTCAGAGCCCTCTATAGTGAACATATATATTTTGCTCAGATCACTGAAACACACTTGGAAGTGTTTTCACTTTGATTTTCATTGTTTAGAGCCTGTAAGTCTCTGCTCAAATCCAAAAACTTCCTTTAGTTGCTCTGCATATCTTTTGGTTCTTAAAGCATTTATAGCTTCTTGTCCACTTTGCCTTTTTCTCTCAATCTTCCTTTTCAGTCTGATCTCTTATCCTATCCCTCTGTTTTTCCTTATATTATTCTTTTCATCTGTTTATCTTGCTCTCCTCTCCATGCTGCTGGATCCCATAGTGAACCCTACATATGGCCCACTTTTATGCTCTGTAGATATAGGTACTGAGTGGCTCTATTTAAGTCATCAATCCACTTCTGTCATGATCCGTTTCTGTGAAACTCTACTGGTGACCCTCACTACTGTCATATTTCCATTCAGTATGCTGTGTTTCACCTCCAGAGGGTAGAAACACTGAAATCAGTCACCTCTATTTGCTCTGTGAACTCTGACCTCTGAGTATAAAGCCTCACCTTCACAAAGCCAATTCAGCCCCCAGGGAAGTCGGAGGCAAGTCACATGAATCAGACAGCCCTGGTGGTTAATTAGTTGCTTAATATGTCAGAGAATGAGGAGCTCTACAAGAAAGCACAAATACACACAAATGCACACAAATGCACACTCCTGAGAGGATGAACTATTCTCATTTTGGAACCTCAGTTTCACTGAGTTCAGAATGTTTTCTCCCTGTATGTTTGTCCTATTTCTCTGGTTGCTGTAACTAATGACATTCAGAGGGATAAATGTAGAGATCATGAAAAAGAAGACAGTGACAACAAAACAGCCCATAGATGTGGGTAGTTGTGGGTAGTTTTCTCCAAACTGCTGTTTCAGAGCTGCCGCTGACATCGGTCATACACACGTAGTGTTAATTTCTGACAACGTGCACCAGCGACACTCCAAATCGGTACAGGCTACACAAAAGCATCATGTTCCGTATGCAGACACATAGTAAAAAGCAAGTACTGTATATTCCCAGCTTTAAAGAGACCTTTCTTTATCAGATTCACTCCTAATTCAAGATCTAAAGCATCACTGGTCTCTGGACTTTCCATAATGAGTCTTATTGGGAATCTGTGACATTTCAGATTCTAGTGTCACTGTGTTTTCTCTATTTCTTTTGCCCTTTCTAGATTACATGAAAAATATTCTCTTTGCAGCACTATGTTGTCTTTTCTTGCCTTCAGCTGTCCTGCTTCCTCCTTTCTTCTCCTTCTCCTCTCCTCCCTACACATCAACGTCTCAGGAGACCATCAAGCTTCATTTGTGGCTCAACCCAAATCCACAGAGAAAAAAAGAAAAAGGAAAAAAAAACAACCCCTGAGCATATCATCTAAAAGTAGGCCCAGGAGTCATTACACCACCATTGTTTGTGGTTAACACCTTTTCATGAAACAACAGCAACAGTTGTTTGTAATGTGACCACCTTCAAAGAAGCAATTTGTTCATAATTAGAAGCCATATCGATAATGATGATGATTGTTTGACTAGAAGAAATGTTTTCTTGCTTTGGTGCAGTAATATGGCTGCACAATTGGCTTCATATCACAACATCTTTCATTTTCAAAGGAAGGTACAGCAGCAAAAAAAATACGTCTTATGCCACTGCTCATTATCTGACAGCTGTGTAAACTCAAATCTGTGAATACACAAACGCATTCTAGCATTTCTAAATACACATACACATGCAGGCAAATGCATGCACATAATGATAATTTATTCTCTCACCCCCACACTGACATGTCTTTTCGACATCACAAAAGGATTTCATCTACGAGAACCTTCCCTAAACGATGTGGCTGTGACTTTTGTCGAGGCATGACTGCTGGTGTCTAAATATGCGTCGGACACGCTCACTGCACTGTTCTTTATCTGATGTAGGCAACAATGCAGAGATGCTTTGCTGCTTCACACATTCTTCTAATGTCTGGGAAATGTTCTAGTTCATGGACAGATGGGCAGTAATTATAAAGAACTGCAAGTTGTTAAGTCAAACTGTATTTAAACTATGTACAACTTGAGTTTCTTTCTCCTATCTCTGGCCATTGGTTTGACTGGTAAAAGTAACACGAGGACATAGGTGCAATGCTGCAAGACTTTCAAGTAGATGTTTCATATTTCTTGCATCCTTATGGTGGAGCCGAAGGGAAAGGTTAGAGGTCACTACTGATAATAAGACTAACATATAATTCTGAGGGGAAAATTATCTTCTGTTTTTGCAAATCAATATTTTGATAAATCTGCCTTCGCCTGTAAAACAGCACCAATTCTCCTCGGTACACTTGCAAGCTATTTCTCCATGGTGCTAGGAGGATGAATCTGAATGGATTTGTTGGTCTTCTAACATTTCTGCTCTCTGGCACCAACCAGGAGGTTAAAGTTTTTAGTTATTGTGAAATATCTGCTGCAGCCAAAGTTCCAGATGTTGAATCCTATAGTGAAGTTTCCTTAAAAGCCAGGTAAAGCAGTAATAGATATGTGTTCTGAGTTTGTCACATCACAGGAAAATGTGTTAAGATGACTTATAAACATGTTGGGGCTCCTCTGACTTTTCATCTACCATTGCACCGTCATCAGGGCAAAAATGGTTTATAACGAAATATCTGCAAAAATTAAATGACTCCCATCAGTCAGTGTGTTTAGTGCTAATTAATGTAGTTCTACTTTAGTTAACTCACTCAAGCATTGAACATGATGCAGTGCCTGTTAGCATTGCACCAAATTAGCATATTTGACAGCCTTTTCCTGATTGGAGTTGGATCAGCAAATCAAGAATTGTAAAAATACCATAATTATTAAGTAGTGTATATGTGCGAAAATATCTTTTTTTCTGCTTTCTGAATTATATCACAAACCACAATAACATTTTGATCTAGATTCTGTACTATCCTGTTTGATTGTATTTACTGTGCATTGGTTTAAAAAGATTCATAGATATTCTCTATAAAGTATTATACAATTTTCACACACCACCTTTCTATTCATTGTGGAATTTCCTCAGTGTATTTGAATGTTAACATGAATCGGTTCAAAGACGTACAATCACTGCAGATGCACAGATGCTCGCTACAAGGAAGCTCTGATGAAATTGTGGAGAGAGGCATGAAACAAAAGAGTAAACATAATAACGATATTCTGCAGCAGTAACCTCAGACTGATATCACCGTGCTAACAATAGGACAATATTAAAAATCAGGTTCTAGTCAGTGGGTTTTCATATGTGGCCCAAAACCCTTTTATTGTCATCTGACATTTGGTGAGCCCATTCAGGGATTTTAAATGAAGATCCCATCTCACCTATCTTTCTGTTGTTCAGAAAGAAAGAAGGGCCATGTGACACTAGATGACTGCCGTGTTCACATGCTCCTATTCCAGCAATTATACTCTCGCATGTCCATAAAGTTGGGGGAAGTCACAAGACAGATAGGGGGGAAACAAACACTTGCAGCATTTAGTTTCTAAATGCAGGATCTTACATTTTACATACATTTGTATGTCTATCTTCTGATGAAATTACAAAATTTCCACTTTTTGCTTATTTATGATGCGGTTTTAAAAGCTAAATGCTAACATTGTTAAGCTAATGTTGAGCAGATGATGTTTACCATGGTCACCATTTTAGTTTAGTAGTAAGTATGCTCACATTTGCTAATTGTGGGTCTGCACCGTTTGACCTGACTAGCAACCCATCTAGTTCTCATTTGACTTAAAAAGTAAAAATGACAATCTACTGCTGGCACTAGAGAACCACCACGGCATCAGTAAAGTCTATAAAATGTATGAGTGTCTTACCCAAATCTCATGACTTTCCATCCAACAGTTGCCAACACAGTGGACCGCAGTGGTGGATTAACCAATCAACGCTGCTGTCACAAGATACACTAAAAACTACATCATCATGGCTGAAAGAAAAAGTGCTTGTAAGGAAAAGATAATAAAATAAACTCCTACCAGTCAGGCAGACTTGAAAAAGCCCTCTGGAATGGAGGGTGAAACGTAGTCAAGGAACTAAAACAAGTCCAGTTGCCATTAAAAACCGTTTTTTTTTTTGAGATAACCATGACCTGGATGACTGAGAATCTTCACAGATATAACATACCAACATTGATTATTTGTAGTTAATAAACAGCCATATTTCATGATAAAGTCAAACTTTTGATCAGTTCATCTATTCTAAACACATCATTTTAACAAACAGCTGTTATTTTCTTGGTAGGACATTGATTTTGCAGAGGGGTGGGGTGGGGTGTGTGTGATTGTGTGCTTGACATTATGTGCGGTTTGCGCACCTGTCAGCCTACTCAGCTCTCAGCCTAGGCGTCCTCCACCTCTCCATGTATTCTCATTTCCCCGTTTACTGCCTCACTGACCTTTTTACAAGTGAGCCCCTCTTGCTCTCCACCCGCACTGCTTAAACACACTCTCAATAATCTCTCTCTCTATACAGTGCAGGTAATCCGTGAAGGTGGCCCTCTTATTTTGAAGACACTTGCTATTAAGAAATCATTTCCATTTACATGCAGCCTACATGCACCACAGCAGCCTCTCACTGAGATAGACAGGGAGGCCATCTTCTATAAATCAGCATAGCTGAGATATTTGTGGCCAACTTGGGTTAAGATTTATGCTAGCTAGATATTGGAGACCGTCTATCAAGCTCAGAAAGGCTGAGGGTGGCTGGGGTAGGGAAGTGAAAAAAGGCAGGAGGAGCATCATGTATGGTGGGGCGCAATAGGGGGAGGATCTTTGTCATCAAAGGCTAGAGAATGATTCTAAAGGAAGGACTATGTAAAATAAAAGAGAGGAGAATTTTAAGCGTTTCACATACTCTCGGGAGTCCTGAGAAAGGCAAGAGCGAGCTGTGAAGTGTGAGGGAGGTGTAACAGAGAGATGGATGGGGAGAGGGTTGCAGAAGGGTAAAAAGGCGGTGCCAGGTTATTACATAGAGCAATGAATTAAATCTGGCTGTCATAAATGGATAACTGATATGCAGTCATTTACCGACCACACTTTCTGTGTTTCATATATAACTGTAAATTATTCATCATTTGAATAGAGCTATGTATTACCTACAGGTCACAGGCTTCCAAAAATGAAGTGTATTTTAGTTGTAGATGTAGAAAGCTACAATCTGTAGATGGTAGATCGCAGTCAGAATCAGAAAGTCAGAATCTCACCTAGATGTGACAATATTATACCATTGCTGAATTTTGACTGAATCCAGATAGCCGGCTTCAAGTAGAGCTGTTTGTGGCTGGGCTGGGGTGCGGCTGGATGATAATCGCCCCTCTCCTATGTTGCACTGCATGTTTATGGAAACCCAGTACTAAATCACATGCAGACGACCAGCTCTGGCCCGTGAATAGAGGTTAATAGAGGTTACAGATGTGGATAAATAAGCTCAAGAATGTCAGAAAATATTAGTGAGGATGTAGGTGATGCACGATAAAGAAATGGATTCTCAAAATGTAAAATATTTTGTCATGTCGAAATATGTATTATAAATTAAGTCATTTAACGGGAAGAGCTTTGCTCAAATACTGGCTACATGAATAACAGGAAGTATTTTATATTGGCAAGGAGCCACATGGCTGACACACTCAGGTTTTCTCTATCAGGGAGTGACTCAATGTGACACATGTGAACAATGCTCCTGGTTTTTATCTTCTAAATCTGGGAAGACTGTCTGGGAATCTGGCTCCAAGGTATTGTTCACGCTTTGCAGACAGGGCCCACAAAGACAACAGCTAGCATCTGTCTCAGCTTTGTCTCCCAAAAGTCTATAAAATGTCACACCTATACCTGTCCTGAAGGCTTTATGTTTGAAATAAACGTGAAGAAGCCTGGAGTGTCAGGTTTCCAACCCACATATTTGAACAATGCCGCTGAGGACCAACTTGTATTTTGCAGCATTTCAGTCAAACAGAGCCAGAATCATGTCACTATGTTGCTTTTATAAAAGAAAACAATAGTGAAGTGACTGTATGGATGAATGGGGAAGATACAAGCTACAGGTAGATAAGTCAGTCTGAGGAGTTAGTGTGGGACAGAAGAGAGTCCAGGAAAATCTTATTTAGGACTATCAGATTACAGTAAAGTCCTCTTTTTAGCTAACTGCATGGATTTTTTAACAGTTCTTGAAGTGCATGTGTCGGGGAAAAATGAGCAAGCGTAAGGATCTGAGCGACTTTCACAAGAACCATAAAGTGATGGCTAGCCAACTGGTCAGAACATCTCCAAAAAGGCAGGTCTGGTATGTTCCTGGTATGCAAGGAAGAACAACCATGAACCAGCGGCTCACTAATGCACATGAGGAGCAAAGGGCAGCCAGTCTGATTCAAAGAGCTGCTGTAGAACTACTACAACTAGAAAATGTAATCATGGCCATGATCGGCAGGTGTCAAACTGTACAGTGCATCACAGCTTCCTGTGTATAAGGCTGCACACCAGTCAGAGAGTTCAGAGCCTTAAGCATGATTTCCTTTGGTGCCATATTGGTTGTATGTGTGTACAGTAGTAAACTCCTCACATGGTTGAAGCATGCAAAGGAAAGGGTCTCTCTTGTGACAGGGCTTGAGATTCTTATCTTCAAGTGCTGCTGAAACAGTTGACGTGGAACTGACCTGCATACACAGAGACAGCAGAAGAGAATTTGAAAAATTACAAATTTTCAATGAGGGCTGGTGTGAAAGACGTGCAGGGAGAGAAGATGAATAATAAAAGAGAAAGAATTCCTCTACCTTTAAATTTGTCAACGTCAGCTCCTTTCATCTGTGTAATAAACCAGTGCAATAAGTTTGCATATCCAAAGACCAAAGACTACTCCGGACAAGCATGCAGCGAGGGCACCAAGTCCCAGTTTGGCAACCAGGTCTGTTGAAGCCCAGAGGCATAAAGTCTCCTTCACTACTGCCTCTCGCAGACAAGGGCCCTGCATTAATCAAGTGCAATATTTCCAGGCCTCACCCTGGATGTCGACCTCTAAAGAAATTGTGACAGCGCAGCACACGTGTATTATACTATGGGTGGAAAAGGCATCAGTGGGACAAGGGACAAGAGCTGTAACATGGTAACACTAACTGAAAAATGCAATGCACAATGTTGTCTAGTCAGTAGCTAGTGTGTTAGTTAGTTATTGACCTTCCAAGTTCAAACCAGTCATACTAGCCTGCAGCTATGCTAACACTTGCTAGCCTGATGACCTTCCAAGATCATGAATGTTACAGCTATGAATGAATGTGGAAAATGCTTGTGGCATGTACATGGTGCTGGAATATAGTTCCTTTCTACTAACATTTTAATTTAAGACAATAGTTTTTAAAATAAGTTTTCATTCTTTATATTTTATTCCTTTTTTCAGAAGATACTGAGTTCAAAAGTGACTTACTGCTAACTGTGGGAGACTAGCATCTCAAAAAATCCTAGGTTTGTCTCAGAAAACAAATGTTTAACAGCTGTCTGACAAGAGCAAAAGAGGAAATCAGGTAATCATGTTTTACAACCTTTTTTTACAAAGGAAGAAGTCAGGCTGAATGAATGGGTCAGCAACATGCAGGACTTCGACATGGGTGACCACTTTTTAGTTCTCATTTTGAATCAACAGTGACAATTGGTTTCTTCAAACCGTAAAAGGACCAGTCGGGCAACTGGATACGTACTGCCCAAACTGATATAAACCCCCCATCAAACTCTGGTTTGACAGCAAACGAGCCGTCGTCCAAATGTCAAAGTAGCATAGTGTTGCTGGGATTAGGAACTGTACTGTCTTTTAAACTGAGTAGTCTCTTACACTGCATTCAAGGAAAAGTCACCAAACGTCCACCAAAGTCATTGGTTTTCATCCTCTGGTGACCATAGATAAAACAAATTCTCAAGGTAATCCATCCAGTAGATGAGTACTTTACTTTACTTTACTTTACTTGGCAGACGCTTTTATCCAAAGCGACTCACAAGGAGAAGACACAAGCAATTACCATTCGGGTTCTGTAAATTATGAGTTACTACAAACTAAGAGCCCTGATAAGA